>CM026176.1:8248709-8308987 GCA_014825975.1 Bombus haemorrhoidalis
GAGGTGGACACGTGCGATTGCGGCGCAATTGAGACCCCTCAGCACGTTCTGGAAGAGTGCCAGATCTATGGCAATGAAAGACGGACGCTACGGAACGCTTTGAGCGAACTAGAACTGGACTGGCCGGTGGAGAAACGGGGGTTTATCTCGAAGGAAGTATATCCCCACTTTCATCAATTTGCGAGAAGCGTTCTTCTGCTGAAGGAGGAAAGGAGAAAGTCAAGTCTGCTAGAATCGAGGGGTCCGCCGCAACAAGGCAGACCGCCAGAAAGTAGATCGCCACAAACAGAGTCACAGGACACCCATCCCCCAAGAAGAAGCGCGAGAATAGCGAGAATAGACGCACTCAAGCGTGTGATTTAGGAGCTTACCTGCGACCGTCGGCGCAGGCGGTGCCCACACGACGGGCACCGTGACGGTGCAGTGTTAACGGCCAATAAGCCAACCTGCTGGAACCGAGCCTAGCGCTGGCAGCTCCGCCTCCTCGCTGGCCCCCGCTGTTAACGGTGCGGCGCGATGCACGCAACGCGCAACACCGGCTAAGTGAGCTGCCGCCCGAAAGAGTAGGTTCAACTCGTCTGATGACCCGCAAGCAGAGGGCAGGGTTTTTCCAAGTCGCGCGCAGATCATCTAGCGCGTCATTCCCTGGGCGTGGACGCTGGAAAGTGGGTGTAAGTTAAATAAGCGAAGCCAGCATGAGTTCACGCTCTAGGTATGGCGCGGTCGACCAAGGTCGAACCTCTACGCTCACATTACTTGCTATATAGTCCCGACTAGTATTCAAGACGGCGGCATGCTGATCGAACGCGTGCACGTCGCTCCGTAAGCATTGATCGATTTTCTTGCGAAAATTAAAGAATTCGGGCTTGAGTTAGTGAACAGTGGAAAGCAGAAGCGACGTGGATAAAGTGGAGTTAAAAAGTTCTGTGGAATTCGACGTGGAAAGCAATAAAAAGGACGAAAGAAAATAGTTAGTGAGGCTAGACACGTGCGGACGCCATATTGGGTCGCGCAACAGAAGCGCCGCCACACGGGCTACCCAAGGAACTATCCAGCCGTCGCCATATTGGGACGAGCGCCGGAGACGCCCGCCATCGGCGGTCGATAGAGACAGACATCGCCGGTCGATAATGAATAGAGTTATAGGCACGACCGGTAACTGACCTCCTAAGCCGCATCCTCCTAAGTCTGCATATTAATTTTATTTTTTTTTTCTTTTTTTTTTCTTTTTTTTTCTTTTTTTTCTTTTTTTTTTCTTTTTTTTTATGCGGGTGCACAAAGCAATACGCCACTGGATTTAAAATCAGTGTGGGTGCAGAAAGCGATGCGCCGCTGGACTTAGCGGTTAGTGTAGCAGCGGACCAACTTACGGAAGCGCGGCAGACATCCCAAGATGCCGTCGCAAGGACACACTCCGCCAGGCACGAAAGCTAGGGTGGTCCTACAATCGCTAAAAATGCAAAAAACCGAAAATGGGGCGGAGGGCACGACCCAAAAAACACCGGAGAGGAATAACCCCAGCCCAAAGAAAGGAAAAGGGAATTCACCCCAAGGTGAAAAGTGTCCTGTTTCCGAACTGAAGGAACAGGCGAGCGAAATGGAAAAAAGAGGTCCTGGCGTTCTGCCTGGATCCGGCTAGAAAAATAAACAACGAGCACACCGCGACGATCATGCGGTGATTTAAGGACATGCGTGGCATCGTTGAGGAACTTCTGCTCCACAACAGCTACCTCACCGGAAGACTCGAGCAAAACTCGAGCACCAAAAGCATTGAGGCAACAGTATTGTCCGCCGTCAACAGATCGCTCCAAGCAAGCGACTCGAAACAGCGGTCAAGAAAACAGCCCAGCCCGCACCCAAGCAGCCCTCGTACGCCGAAAAGGTCAAAATGACGAGCAAGAAGACTGAGCAAGTATCAGTCAAGCCATTGAAGAACGTGGTTATAATTCGGCCGGAAAGCGAGGAAGATGAAATTAAAACCTGCGAGGAAACTCTGGATGCAGTCTTCACCCTGGTAAACCCTCGCAAAAAGGGAATTCAAGTCACCGCAGTGAGGATGAGGAGAATAAGTGGAAACGGTCTAGCCGTCGAAACGACAAAACCCGAGAGCCTCAATGCATTCACCGAGAATGCAAAATTAAAAGAGGCTGGATTAAAAACAAACAACGAAGGGACCCGAGGATGATTATCTCCGACGTTCCGAAAAGCATCCCGGAAAACGAGATACTGGCCAGCATGAAGAAGCAAAACCAGGACAGACTCACAGAGGACGACATCAGGGCCATCAAATTCCGTTTCAGAACGGGACAGATGGACAACGAGGAGACCAATTGGGTAATCCCTAAAAAAGTACCCCCCTCCCCAGGTAAGAGATAAACTGCTTACGAGCAGCGTTTTCATTTCCTGGAATGCGTGCAGATTACATAGCACTAAGTCGTTGCTACAAATGCCAAAGATACGGGCATGTGGCAAAGTACTGCCGTGTA
Organism: Bombus haemorrhoidalis; assembly: GCA_014825975.1. Classification (NCBI taxonomy): domain Eukaryota; kingdom Metazoa; phylum Arthropoda; class Insecta; order Hymenoptera; family Apidae; genus Bombus; species Bombus haemorrhoidalis. The sequence goes on from CM026176.1 coordinate 8,251,196, forward strand.
AACCACGATATCTGCGCAAACTGCGCGGAAAGCGGCCACAGCACGAAAGAGTGCTCAACCAAGGAGAACCACCCCAGCTGCGTCAATTGCAGAAAAGCTAGGAAAAATGGCGACCACGCGGCCTCCAACGTGAACTGCCCAATGTACAAGAAAGCGCTGGAACAGATTATACAGAGAACAATTTATGAATAAGATGAGCAGCGCAAAGGGAAACGGACTCGGGACAAAAAGGGGAATAAGAATTCTGCAACACAATATGCAGAGATCAAAAATTGTCCCCTATGAAATCAGAACACAGTTGGAAGCTGACGGCGATGAAATCCTGCTAATGCAGGAGCCATACAGCATAGAAGGGAGGATACCCGGACTTGGCACAGGAATCGCGATCGCCTGCAGAGGCTCGAAGCATGACCCACCATTGGCAGCGATAGGGATCCAAAGTAGAACCTTGATCGCTCGAGATCGCCGGCCTATGCACAACGCATTGTGTATGCGTCCAGATCAGCGACGGTGCGATGAACATCTACTTGATCAGCCAATACTTTCCGCCGACCGAGAACATCCAGGTCGGCATTAAACAATTCGAGAAGGTACTGAGATGCTTAAGAGGGAAGAGACTCATCGTCGAATAGACGCCAACGCCAAATCGCCGTTATGGTGTAGCAGGTGCTCCGACGACATAGGAGAAGCCTCGGAAGCCGTAATCATGCAGTACGGCCTCTACGTCCTTAACCAATCAGGACATGCTTATACGGTCGAAACAACCAGAGAGCGATCGAACATAGATGTAACCATGGCGAGTCCGGAGATCATACCGTTCGTCGAACAATGGAAGGTTCGCGAGGACGGAACCTCCAGCGACCACAGAGTACTGGAGACGTGGCTGTGCTTTGAAAGACGGCCAGTTCCCCGGCAGCTCCAGGAAAGAAGATACAATACGAAGTCGGCCGACTGGGAGGAATTCCAAAGAGTACTCATGGAGGAAATAGAGAAATACTCCGCGAAACAACTCCCCAGCGAGCAGAGGGAGTCGAAGAAATGGCAGACAGGCTACATGAGGCCATAATAAAAGCCTGCGACGCTGCCATTCCCAGGAAAAGATGGCGCAACAGGTCAATACCGTGGTGGACACCCGAGCTCTCGAGGGAAAAAAGGAGAACCTAGCATGCAAGAAGAAAGTCCCAAAGGGCTAGGGACCCTGCAACGAGGGAATTGGAGAAGCTACGGTACCGAGAAACTAACAAAAGATACAAGAAAGTGGTGACGCAAGCGAAGATCCACAACTGGCAATATTTTGTCACCGAAGAAGGTAACAAAGAGCCCTGGCGTCTTGCTAAGCGGAAAACTGAGAAGGGAAGAGACAGTGTTCACGCTGCGGACGCCACAAGGTGAAACCACCGACTGGCGATCAACGGCAGAAGCGATGCTGACAGCCCTGATACCGGACGATCAAAGTCAAACGGACAAAGTGAAAGGAACATGGCGACCCTCCCAAACGTCGAAGACACCGCGGAGTTCAGAATAGAAGAGCTCTGTGAAGCGATGAAACGAATGACGAGAGGGAAATGTCCTGGACCCGAACTGATCGAGGTCGAGGTATTACAGCATGCCTGGAGCGGAATTCACCGAGACCTTCTGAGGATGATGAACAGCTGCCTCGCCTGGGGTGTCTTTCGTAGAAGATGGAAAAGGGGTAAATTAATAACTATCCCCAAAGGACCGGATCGAGACAGAAGCAGCCCGAAGTCCTACAGGCCGATCTGCCTGCTCTCAATGGTGGGCGAACTGCTGGAGAGTCTGATGACTGTCAGACTGGCAAAAATATTCAATAACCACAGTGTAACATCGGACAGGCAGTACGGCTTTGGACCCGGAAGATCGACGGAGAACGCGATCATGAAACTCAGAGACAAAGCCAGAGACATGAACGGCAATGAAGACGTCCTTGCATTAGCATTCGACATATCGAGCGCCTTCGACAATGTACCATATGGTGGTCGAATGTCATGCATGAATTGAAGAGAAGAGACTGCCCGGACAATCTGTACCGGCTAACGAACAGCTACTTCTCTGAAAGGACCGTGCAAATAGCTGGAGAAAACGAGGTGATCAGCAAGCCCGTCGCTAAAGGATGTCCGCAGGGGTCGGTATTGGGCCCAAGCTTCTGGAATCTAATATTCGCTGACCTGTTGAACGAATTGGTAACGAGCACGGAGTGCGAGCCGGTCGCGTACGCGGATGACATTTTGATTCTGGTCGCAGGAAACGCGAGAGTTGAACTACAAAGAAGAGGCCAGAAAGTAGTCACGCGCGTCTCCAACTGGTGCGCTAGGAAAAAGCTGACACTATCTGCGGAGAAGACCGAAATGCTCCTTCTGAAAGGCAAGCTGGGCGTGGAATGACCTCCGGTAATTCGGATTAATGGAAAGAGCATCCGGATGCAGCAGGAAATCAAATACCTCGGAGTGCATTTCGAGACGGGTCTAAAAATATATAGACATCTTCATGAAACCGCCACGAAATGCAGAAACCTCATGAACAGTCTCGCCAAGGTAGCCAAAGCGAAATGGGGACTCGGTCATGCAGCCATGCGTATCCTTTACAAGGGGCTGTTCGAACCGATAACCACGTATGCCGCGGCTGGCTGGTGCGACATGCTAAACGGGAGAAGCAGGAGAATCCTGCTAAAATCACAAAGGTTGGCGTTGTTAAGGGTAACGAAAGCCTATAGAACGACGTCAACGGAGGCCCTGCAAGTCATCGCAGGAGTCATGCCCACATCGCGCCGCACCGGCTACATGAGCTGCTGCCCGAAAGGGTAGGTTCAACTTGTCCTATGACCCGTAAGGTGAGGGCAAGTCACGCGCAGACCACCTAGCGCGCCGTTCCCTTGGCGGGGACGCTGGAAAGTGGGTGTAAGTTAAATAAATAGCGATGTCAGTTTGAGTTCACTTCAGGAATGGCGCGGTCGACCACGGTCGAACCAACGCTCACATTACTTGTCCCTATCTACTCTCCGCAGGGAGGATTTTGCTTCGGCAGGTCCATGGGGGCTGGCAAACCCACGTTCCCGAAGCCAGGGAGGACCATCGGGACAAGCGTCCTGCTTACGTGAATTCTCTGTGTACTCCGCAGGGAAGGTTGCCGGGAGCGTAATGCGCTTGACCGCAGTTGCGCTCTCTCTCCGTGGCCTTGGGTAGTAGCGCACCCACGGTCCTGATGCGAAGGTTGGGACCGACGGGGTAAGTACGCGGGCACGCAGGTGCTTTCAGGCTCCCGCTTTCGAGCGTCTCATCGGCACTGTCGAGCACGGTTAGCAGGTCGCCGGCCGGCAGTGAGTGGCCGTACACCCATGACAAAAAGTCCCACCAATGACTTAGAATGGTACCACGGGGGTTGAGTTAGCCCGGAGGGAGTACAGACAGAACAGGCCGGGGATATAGAAAAGAGGGTCCTGACGTTTTGTGTCAGCTCGAGTAAGAAAGTCAATAAGGAGCAAACCGCAACCATTCTGCGGTACTCCAAGGATATGATAGACATCGTGGAGAAACTCCTGCTCCACAACAGCTACCTAGCCGGAAGGCTAGAACAGAGTGCGGGTGAAGTCAAGAATAAAGAAAGCGCAATATTAAGCGCTGTAAGCAAGTTGATGCAAGCCAATAAGCAGCTTAAGACGGTTGTCAAGAAAACGAAAGCTGAGCCAAAACAGCTCTCGTATACCGAAAAGTTTAATATGACGAAAAATATGGTTGGGCATATGGCGGTAAAACCGCCGAAGAATGTGGTTATAATCCACCGTTGAAAGGGTGGACAACGAAATTAAAACCAGCGATAATGCGTGTGATGCGGTATATACGTTGGTAAATCCACGTAAAAAGGGAATACAAATTACCGGAATTAGGAAAATTAGCGGTAATGGTCTAGTCGTGGAAACGGCGAAGTCAGAAGGCCTGAAAGCGTTCACTGAGAACGCGAAATTAAAGACGGCTGGCTTAAAAGCCAGCACACCACACAGTAGGTTGCTGCGGATGATTATGTACGATGTCCCAAGAGAGATCCCCGAAAAGAAGATATTAGCCTGTATGGAGAAACAGAATCAGGACAGCCCTAAAGAAGAGGACGTTGTGGCAATCAAATTCTGCTTCAGGACAGGTCGCTAGAATCTCAAGGAGACTAACTGGGTAATAGGAGTTTCCCCCCTTCCCCCCAGGTAAGGAAATAACTTTTAACTGGAACTACAAGAAAACAGAGAAGAAGGGCGAAGACATGGCTTCCAGCGTGAGCTGCTCTATGTGTAAAATGGCGCTAGAAACACCGATAGCAAGAACGCGCTATGAATAAGAAAACCCAGGAAAATGGTACTGGACATTGGAGAAGAAGAGGAATAAGGATCCTGCAGCATAACACGTAGCGATTCAAAATTGTTCTCCACGAATCCAGGACGCAGATGGGAGCTGATAACGACGAGATTTTGCTAATGCAAGAGACATATCGCATTGAAGGGAAAATACTTGGACTCGGAATGAGAGTCGCAATCACCTATCGAGGCCCGAAATACGACCCTCTAATGGTGGGAGTTAAAAGTAAATATATAACACCACTCAAAGTCGTCGGACTGTGCACAACGCGCTACGTATGTTTGCAGATAAGCGACGAAGAAATCTACGATATAAGCCAGTATTTTCTGCCGACTGAGAGCATCGTAGTCGGCATTGAACAACTCGAAAGGTAAGAAGATCATCATCGGCATAGACGGGAATGCTAAATCACTACTGTGGTGTAGCAGGACCATTGATGGCTGAGGGGAAGCTCTAGAGCCTCCACAGTACGGCCTCCATGTCCTTAAGGATATTGGAGACGCGTCTGGATTTCGAGCAAAGAAATATTCCGTCGGAGTTGCAAGAGAAATGGTATAATACGCGGATTGCTAAGTGGGAAGTGTTCCAAAGAGTGGTCATGGAGGAGGGAGAGGTACCGAGTGACAACCTTCCAGCAGGCTAATGACGTTGAACGGATGGTCGATCAAATGTAGGAAGTCTTGATAAGAGCCTGAGACGCGGTCATTCCAAAGAAAAAATGGCACTATAGTACCATGGTGGATGCCCAAGCTCACACGAGCAAAAAGGAACACCTATCGGACAAGAAGAAGATACCAATGGGCTAAGGAGGTACTGGGAAATCAGGAAGCAATATATAAAGACCGTAACAAGAGCGAAGATCCAGAGCTGGCAAGACTTCATAACCGAGGAGGGTAACGAAGAACCATGGGGAATCGCTTATAAAACGGTCATGGGTAAACTCAGGAGAGAAGAGACGGAGTCCACCCTGCGGAGTGGCGATGCTGTCAGCCCTTATACCTGACGACCAAGAAGAAACTGACACGCTGGAGCAGATCGAGATCAGGCGAAATATGGCAACTCTTCGAATGTCGAGGATACCACAGAGTTTCGATTTGAAAAGCTCTGTGGCGCTGTGAAACGGTTGACAAAGGGGAAATGTCCCGACCCCGACCTAATCGAGGTAGAGGTAATCCAACGCGCCTAGCGGGGAAATTCATCAAAAGCTCCTTATGCTTACGTATGGTTGCCTTATTTGGGGGGTCTTCCTAAGAAGATGGAAAGTGGGGAATGTCATCACCGTCCCGAAAGGGCCGGATCGGGACAGAAGTAGCCCGAAATCCTACAGACCAATCTGCTTGCTCTCTATGGTGAGCAAATTTTCCACGAGCGCGTGATGTCCTCGAACCGGCTTTCGCCCTGGAAGATCAACGGTAGATGCAATTACCAAACTCCGTGTAAAAGTCGAGGAAATGACGTACGTCCCCGCAATCGCGCTCAACATATCAGGCGCCTTTGACAACGTATGGTGGCCGAAAGTGATGCACGAGCTGAAGAGAAAAGGTTGTCCCGACAACCTGTATCGGTTAAATCGGAGCTACTTCTCGGAAAGAACAAAGTAGTTAGCAATCCCGTCACGAAAGAATTCCCGCAGGGATCGGTACTGAGTTCAAGTTTTTGGAACCATATTTTACCTCCGTATGTGCGATCTTATTACAGATCGTCTTGGCTTTCTCCGCATACGTTACTTACTTCGGTTCGGTCTTTACTGTCTTCTTGATGACTGTTTCAAATCGTTTGCTGGCTTGTAGCGACTTGCTCACAGCGCTCAGTATTGTGCTCAATCGCATGTTTTTGAAATGCCACATGATCGTTACGGTTTGTACTTTATTAACTTTCTTATTTGGACACTGGCGTTCTGCCTCTTTCCTAATTCACTGGCCTATTGCCTTATTTCAACTTTTAAGAGAGAAATCGAGCTTCGTTTGTAAGAAAATGAAAAAAAAAGTGGAAGCACACCATATTAAGCATTTAATTATTCTGTAAAAATTTTTTACTGTCTGTGGACCCTCACGGACTGAACAATCGTGATACTTTGTATAAACATTGTTAATATGTATTTGTAGTTATTAATTATGTATGGAGACAAATGATTAGAAAAACTATTAATCCTCTGTATCCGGAAATTCCATAAGCCAGATTTTTATGTATTGTTATGCATTTCCCAGACTAAGCAGGTTTAATATTTAATCTGTGATCCTTGTAAAAGTCAATCAAGATCGTTTATGCCTGCGAATTTCATAGTCTCCTTTTGTACAACTTATACAAAGTCAGCTACGAAACGGCAGTTGGACTAGAGGACCATTGTGCTCTGAGTTACTTTCATTCGTGTAAGGAGGTTTGCTTGCGCTCTTCAGTAACTAAAAGACAAAGTGGAAAACGTAACTGATTTATCCCTGATCTTCGTTTTATTTTGACTTTAAGAATCATTCATTAGTTTTTGAAATTAAGTTTGAAATAATTTTGAAGTGATAGAATACTGGAATAATAAATGCCTAACACACGTATGGTATTAGGAGAAAGCAGAGTAATATTACGAATAGAGTAAGGGAAAACAATTTCACTAGTAAGCGAAACCTGTCCAAAACTGTATACTTAACTTCGAAGTTTATAACTTTGTAATTAGCATTAAAGTAAATTGCTGTATTTATAACTAAAAAAAGTAAATTAGACTGTACTTATTACACATATATGTAACAATAAAACAAAACTTCTATTTTTATTTTATTTTACTGATTGGGGTTGATAAAACCGCATACAATATAGGATATTGCACATAATCTAAATTAACCACTTGCGTTAGAAAGACGTGCCATGCACGTCGAGATGCTTTTATTTCAAAATTGCCAGCGACGTGTATACCACATCGATAGGCATTTGTCACAGAAATAAAAAATGTCGGCAACAGTCAGATTATTCGTTTGTCAAGCTACAGTTCCAGAGTGTGCGGCATCATATAGAACCATCGATATCTTGGAAATATTCAGAATCGATATAATATCTCATACGGATTTATGTACTCCAAAATTCTTGTAATTTGCAATAAATCTTATTATAACGCTGACAAATTGAATAATAGATTTATTTTATTTGGCCATATCAAACCATATTGTAAAATGGAGAGCGACAGTAAACTCAGTGACTGCCGCTTTTTACACATTTCCAATAATGAAATTGCAGACAAAAATGATCGTTTATGCAAATTACGAAATATAGTCGATTATCTCAATGAAAAATTTACTAATATTTACACTCTTGAGGAATATGCGTCTTTAGACGAATCTTTAAACGGTTCAATCCGTTAAAGAAGACACGTTTTGGAGTAAAATTTTATAAGTTGTGCGAGTCAAAGTCAGGATATTGTATCAAATTTAAAATATACACAGGTCAAAATATATTGAAAAATTCAATCATCAGTGCTTCCCTAAATGTTACCATGTCCATGTGCACGCAAATAGCTAATTTCGGACACACCTTGTTTTTGTTTGCTGTTTCGAAAATTGCAATCCATATAAACTAATGCCATAGGAACAGTGAGATGCAATAGAAATAATATGCCGAAAGATCTCGCAACGATAAAACTGAAACGATCAGAAGCTATTTCAAAATCGTGCAACGGTATTTTAGCTGCAAAATGGAAGAACAAAAAAGATATATATTTGTTGTCCACAAAATACAAAAAAATTGAAATGATAGAAGTAGAAAAGAAGAAATGTAAAAATAATAGCACCATTACAAAGCTCAATATCATTTCAGAGTATAATGATGGCATAAGTGGTGTAGATCTACAAGATAATTACCTTTCTTCTTTTTCACTTATAAGAAAAAACGTTAAAAGTTACAAAAATATATTTTTGTGCTTAATAGATATTGCATTTTTAATGCTTATATTTTATTTTCAAAGAAAATGGATATATTAAAAAGCAAAAAATATTCGTTTTCCAAATTTCGATTAGACGCGGCAGAACAAATTTTACAAAGTGTATGTATGCCTGAATATAGAAAACGTGGAAGACTGTCTGATGGTGACATACCACTTTGTTTACAAGCAAAACATACTTCATACTCTCCAGACCTTGCACCATCGAAGAATTATTTTTTCCTCTCTTTATCTCACCATCTTCTATACCACACACCTCTAACGGAATAGTTGAATTCATCTGTTTTTCGAGACGCTGTGCACACACATACTTCTATACATTCATACTCACATACGTGTGTCACTACTGCGCGAGTAATCTAGTCTAGCATACAAAATTACACATATGTCAATAATCATAATGCTACCTAAGCTAGGCAAAGACCTACACCAAACTGCAACTTACCCGCCAATATGGCTACTTCCTGTGTTTTCCAAAATATTTGAGAAAATAATATACGATTGCCTGAAACCAACAATACTATAGAGAAAGACAAATTAATGCCAGATCATCCATTTGGATGCAGAAACAAATACTCCACCATAGAGCAAATACACAGGTTCGTCAACAAAATTTTACTAGCAATAGAAAAGAAACAATACTGTACAGCCCTCTTCATGGACATCGAGAAAACATTTGACAAAATGAACCATAAAAGCCTCCTACAAACAATTAAAAAACATTTCACAGAACAAATCCATCACTTATTTAAATTATACCTAAGCAACCTTTGTAGTAAAAATAAAGAACGCATATTCTGAAGTTAAAGGCATCAAGGCAGGGATATCTCAAGGAAGTGTTTTGGGACCGGTATTATACACACTATACACGGCCAACATACCAACAACTATCAACATTAAAATACTGACATTTGCGGACGACACGGCTGTACTAGTCAGGCATACTAATCCAGGAACAGCTGTCACATTACTACATGAGCATATCGCAAAAATAGAAAAATGGCTGGAAGATAAACAAATAAAGGCAAACCCCAGTAAATACAACCACCTTACATTTACACTGCGAAAACGGAAGCACCAAATAAGATAAGTTAAATACCCAGGAGTCCACTTAATCTCACAGCTTACATGAAAGCATCATATTAAATCTATTATAGACAGTGTGCGGATAAAAAAAGACAAATGTACTGGTTAACTAGTCGAAGTTCTAAACTCAGTATAGAAAATAAATTAAAAATTTACAAAATGATCGTAAGACCATTTTTGACATGAACATTTTAACTATGAGAGACAGCAGCAATGAGCCACATAAATAAACTACAGTCGCTACAATTAATAATGCTCAGAACAACAGTTATATGTAAAAAGATACAAAGAAAGAATTGCAACACATTCAAACCAGCTGGCTGCTAACACGTGCAAAACCCATATCAAAAGAAGACTAAAGAGAAAACATCCCACTGTCCTCACTAAAGAAATATAATAGGTAAACTGTAAGATGGTATCTTGCTGGGGGTAGCTATTCACGAGTTATATAGTAATAAAGCTAGAAAAATTTACCGAATGTCCAGCTGAATAAATTATAAAGTACAAATTAAATAAAAAAAACCTTCTAAATCTGCTCCCATGTTTCCATGGTCTCTGTACTGTCTGCATTATAAGTTTTTTCTTCGAATATAATATATCCATTACTGCCACTACCCTCACTTACTTTACACGTTCTTTTCATTTTGGGAATTATAAAATTTTTGTCGAAGAGCGAGCAGAACACTGATTGAACGCGAGCGACTCAAGATTTCTTTATTACAGATTGTCAAGATTACAATTCTTTAATACAAATTATTTGTGAAATGTCCGAACTGCGACGCGAGGAGATCACCGACAATCTATCATTTTCGTAATTTCTTGTGTCTTCTACGTAACAAAAGCAAAGTGAAACCTTTACCGAAATAGCAAATATAGTGAACAGATCAAAAACGGCTTGTAAGCAAGCTTGGTATAAATTTTTAAAGGCAGGCATGTATTGCGATCAACTGAAAAACGGAAGACCACTGAAAACAATGCCGAAAATGGATCGCTCGATTCTTCGATAGAGCAAAAAGGACCGTTTTCGTAGTGCAAATAATATTGCTGCGGAGATAAACTATAAAAGCGATACACAAATTAATGCTAGAACTGTTAGGAGAAGATTAGAAAACTTTAACTTAAGAGGACGAAAACCCCAAAAGAAACCACTACTGACTTCTAGGAATCGAAAAAGACGACTTGCATTTGCTAAAGCTCATAAGCATTGGACAAGTGAAGATTGGCAAAAGGTATTGTTTTCAGACGAATCGAAATTCAATCGCTTCTCTTCTGATGGGATACTATATGTTAAACGTCGAATTGGCGAAAATTTGATCAATGAAATTATGTATTTTCAATATATAGACATACTCAAGAACACAATGTTGCCTTTTGCACGCAACAATATGAGTGATGATCTTATTCTTCAAAATGATAATGATTCGAAGCACACAGCTCGGGTTGTGAAACAATTTTTTGAGAAAGAAAATATTACCGTGCTGCAGTGGTCGTCGCAATCACCAGGAAGTAATTCAATCGAAAATTTGTCGAGCATCATAAAAAAGACAGTACAGGGTTATAAACCGAAAAATTTAAATGAACTTTACAATTGAAAAAACTTGGAGTAATATTACGGTAGATCAATGTAAAAAATTAATAGATTCTATGCCAAGAAGATGTATCGAAGTGATAAGAAATAACTGATATTGGACAAAATTCTTTTTCAATTTTAGCCTCTTAACATCTTTGCAGGATAGTAAAACTCGACGAACAGTTGAAACACTGCCACTAACACTAGATTTTTCCATTATTTGCTTCCTTGTTAATTGCGAGTTGGAAGTTACACGCAACTTAGGACGACCAGTACTTTCCTTTTTGCCATAATCTTCAAAATTTTTTAAGAAATTATGTATTACTTCACGACTTCTTATTAGTTTCGATATTTTTGCTACTGATAACTGTTGTTGTTTTAGTTCAAAAATTTGCCTTTTTTTAGACTCATTTAAATTTTTCCGCGTCCCATACTTACAAATTTATATAATATTGTACTGTAGTCTTTACTCGTTGATAGATTATAAACTACTGAGCAATTTCTATACATAGGTATTAACAGAGTGTGTTATCATTTCGTTCTTAAAGTAAATTAATTTTTTTGTTACACGTTAAACTTCATAATATGTTTAATTATTTTCAACGAACTGCATATCCTGAGCTCATAATGTTTTGATATTATATGTTACAGACGAAAAACTTTACACGCGTCATTAAGAAATTAAAGATAACACACCTGGGTTATCTTTTTGACGAGGAGTGTATTTCTATTAGACATATTAAGACTCAATTGGATACAATCATGGATTATAACTATTGTATGGAACGACTCTTCAACCTTTTTCAGTTATGAAATTCTGAATAAAAAATCGGAGTGGCGAGCGCTCGCACACCTGCTCAACGCTCGTCTACTTTCGTCTTTATATTCTTGGAAATATTTAGAATTGACCCCTGTCATTTTGTAAATATATTCTTAGATAGTTTATCGACTTAAGCAATAAAAGAAAACGTTTTTTTTGACATTTTTTTTAGTGTTTCTATTCGTGATTGGATTTAAGTCTCTTTTTATATATATAGATATATTGTCTCTTTTTTCTTTTTATTTCTGTCCTGAAAACCTGGTCGCAAAAGCAAGGCAGTTCGGTAGTTTGTTTTTGGTTTCGGTGGAGTTGTGGGATTTTGGGAGTGGGTGTCCTGTAGAATTATTTATAATATTTACAATGCTTATATATTTACATTGTTTACATGCGGTGAATGTTGGCTAAGTCATAGATTCTTTTATTTTTTACATATTTTTTGAATCCACTGTGTTCGGATCTGTAAGTACTGAGGTATGCCCTGATGCATTTTCTTTCAAATATGCGAATTTTTTCCATGAGGGAAGCTGATATGTTGTACCAGATTGAGCAGCCGTAGGTTATGATCGGTCTGATTAGTGCTTGATAGCATAATATTTTTACTTTGCTGTTGAGATGTTTGGAATAGAATAGTCTTTTTGTTTTCCAGAATGCGTTTTTAGCTTTTGAGAGTTGAATTTTAATGTGTTGCTTGTAGTTTAATTTGTCGTCTATGTTTACTCCTAGATATTTTACGCAATTTTTGTGTGGTATGAGTTCCCCTTCGTTTGCTTTCTCTCCTAGTTGGGATTTTTTGCAGTGTTCTCTTTTTATTGGGCCGAGTTCACATGTCTTGGCTTTAAACAGTATGGTTTCGCATTTGTTTGCATTAAATTTTAGTTTCCACGTACGGTAGTACTCTTTAATTTTATCAAAGAGTTCTTGAAGCTCTGTTCTTATTGTTTTGATTTTGCGGCCTGTTACGTAGATGGTTAGTCATCTGCAAAGGCTATGGAGCGTTTATGTGTGGAGACTGAATAGAGTTAGTAAGTCGCTATTGTAAATACTGAAAAGTAACGGGGAGTTTACTGTTCCTTATTGAAGACTGTTTTCTATGGAGAATTCTTTGCTTGATGTGTGTGAGCCGTCAATTATTACGAATGTTTTGTTTGTTATCATGTCTCAGACTATTTTAATTAGCTACTGTGGAAAGTTTTTTTTAATCATTTTGTGTACAAGACCTGGGATCCAGACTGTGTTGAAAGCTTTCTCGATGTCTATTAAGCAGGCGGCTACTCGTTGTTCTGCCTTAAGCGCCCAGCAGATGTCCGACGTAAGTTTATTTATTGCGTGGATTGTGGAGTATTTGTGTCGGAAACCAAATTGATTTTCTTGCATTATGTTATTTTTTGTAGAAGGAGGTTAGCGGGTTGTTTATGACTATTTCATATACTTCGCTTATGTTGGGGTTATGAACCGTCTTTATTTTTTTTTTTTTTTTTAATGGCTATTAGTTTGGCTTTTTTCCATTTTCTGGGAAAATACATGTTACTTAGCGCATTGCTGAAAAGCACTGTGTAGTACCATTTCATTTTGTTAGGTAGGTGTTTGAGCAAAATGTTGAGCAAAATGATGTCTTTGGTCGTTTTTAGTGTTATTATTTTTCGTTTAGTAGCTTTTTTTGTTATAGTGGATTCCGCCTTCTTGCTTTCGGTTTCATTATCGTTGTCTCCTATTTTTTTGAGTGATTTTTCTTGTTGTTTTGATGATGACACTTGCACTATTTTTCACTTTTTATCATTTTTTCTTTTTCTATCACTGAATGTCTATGTGCTGACGCGCTCTCTATCAGGACCTACGTCTGAGGTCCCTTTTGGGCTGAGAGGTCCGTTCTGTTCAGAGGTTCACAGTCAACCCTACGAGAACGAGTGCACTCAACGCGATTTGAGCGTTGGCTGAAGTAACTTATTTTGTTATTTACTTTTAATGTAAAAAAAAAAAGAATTAAAGAAATGTAAATGTGTGTAGAAATAAGAGTTCAATTCATTAAAGTATATATTGAATTGTTCTTGCTTCCCATTGGGGGAACAATATCCGCTAATACAGAATGTCCCATTAACGCAAATTCTTACCAGTTGATTGCTTTTAACCAGGCTACTTTCCTCCGGGTGTTTTAAATAGTGTATCCGATACTGATGCATCCTGCTTAGTATCATTGTGCCACTATGCCTGCCGTTGGTATGGTTCTGAGGCAAAAACTACATCTACCTCGCATTCACAAGCATTAATTCCTGAACCATTTTGCACCTATTTAAATTGATCTTCTTGTTTGATTAACTTCGTTTATCTTACTCCTAATCAACAGACAGGCCAATGATCCTGTAATATGTATCAGGCTCGTCCTACCCCTTTTCGTGCACATTGTGCACCTAGGCTCGTCGTCGCAGATGTTCATTGTGTAGTATTACGTGCCACATCTATGGCACAGCTCCTTCCGTGGGCCTAATACCGTACATTTCGTTCAAATATGTCCCAACATGTGGCACCTAAGGCATCTCAACACGTTTTAGCCGTTGCTATGATCAACCCAGTCTTGATATTTATCATTGCGTTATCTTCTGGATAGATGCTGGCAGGTGCCACGCTTATCCACATGTGATCCTCTATTTTAAAGTCATTGCAAATATCACAGACTAGTTTTCCCTTAGTAATGATTGGATCGATATTTTTAAATTCTGAGGTCATCATGTTTTATAGGGGAACCATTTCTGTATCTTGCCTACACACGGTTTGCAATATCGCCACTACTTCAACTCCTGGAGTATCATTATTCAGTTCAATGAGGACGTAGTCGGCCATGCTTTACCCGACTCCTTAGTTGCATTTTTTACTCCTACTATGTTTGCGTAGGTTGCGATCCAATCTTTGCTTTCCTCGACCTTAATGAGTATGGCCTAGTCCTTCCTTCGGGTTGTTGGTCCTCTCCTTTCTTTGGGCTTATTCATATCCCCGCCCTCAGAGTGGTTTAATGACGCCGACGTGTTGTCGGATACACTCTTAATCCTCCTTCGTCTTTTCAGTGCTGCTCATTCGCTGTCGGAATCCTGTAATGGCTTAGGGCGGTCACTTTTGCTTTTGCTACTCTGGCATGCTTTCGCGTATATAAGTTCACCTTGCCTAGCTTTCTTCCTTCCTTCTTTCTGTTTTCCTCTCCAAGGTTAAGGTCACCAATTACCAGGTGCCGAAAAATCAGTTGGTGTACATATACTGGCAACACGCGTGTCCTTATTATTTTTTCTTAAATAGGTTGGGATCATCTGTTTCGTCACCGTTTTTTTTAAATTATCTGCACAAGTTGTTTCCAGGCTTTTCTGATACAATTCCCCGTGCATTTTCTCCTCCACGAAATGTAATCAACTACTCGTATCTGAGTTTCGTCAAATTTTTTTGTAAAATTCTTAGGATGGATGCGTTTCGTCGTATACTTAAAACTACGTTCCCGCCCGTCTTTTCATAGAAGTGGTAGAACACATAAAGATGATCAGATGCAGATTATAGCTGCGATACTCTTGTCTTGTGTGCATTAGTTATTCATTTATCCGCACTAAGGATGTCGAGAAAGTTATTTCTGCCATTCCTATAAAGAGAGTAACGCTGACTCGCTCTTGTAGATGGTAGTCCGTTCTTAACGTGCACGTCTAATAACTTGCTGCCCTTTGTTTCATATTTATGCCACTACTGACCGGTGATTTCGCATTAAAATCAGTCCTTTTGAGAAATTTCAATCCGTAGATACTTTGATTAAAAATTCTTTAATTATAATTTATTATTTCTCTAATTTTTTGAAGGAGTGTATACCGAGTGAATCTCGACATTTGCGAGAATCCCGAAATTCTCAACCCGACATAAACCTAACCCCACATAAATATTTGACATGGTCCGACATTCTCACCTGCATAAAGTTAGCTTGCTATTTTTTAAATCTCGAATTTTTGGTATTGTTCCAAGTTGTTCTAAGTTTGTTCTACATTACTCCACAGAAATAATGATCTATCTCGAAACGTTCCAAAAATAACCGGGGAATTTTTGACAGTCTAATATATAAAGATTACTCTGGATTGTTCTAGTTGTTCGAAACATTGTTCTAAAATATATTTCAGTATTATATTTAGTTTAAGAAACCATTTACAAACTGCAGTCCTTGATATACACACGTAGTCATATTTTGGACAGTCCGTTATTCGACAAATATATGCAAAATCTTTATAATTTTCGTGAGACAAAATAATATTTCTAACATATTTACTTGTTCAGGTTAAACAAGGAATGTATGTGATTTAAACTTTTTATTTTATCAAAATTTGATGTTCTACATATTAATGTTAATAAACTAACTTTTTTCTTTTTATAATATCGCAGATGTTTTTTCATATAGGAATTACTACTAATACTTTGGATGCTTGTTTGTAATAAAATTATACAGACATATATTTTTTTAATGTGTGATATTGATTATGATATGTACCCTAATGTTGAAAAAGATCATTCGCTTGTTATCTGCGTCGCAGGTATAATAAAATAATGTGCTGCCACTGCGGATAATAATGGAAATCTTGTATGGTTAAATTTCCACCATTCCATATATTTCGATCACTCGCGGAAAGATGCGCTCGCGAGAATGCACGTCAACGGGAGTCGTAAGTTCCCGTTGCGATTAGACAATCGACGTCACGAAATGATCGATACCCTATTTCGGTTAGGATAATAGAGGTAGTAGTTAGTAAATTAAATATAACACTGATATAACAAGTTATAAGTTACAGTTTATTCCAACAACTTTATAATGAAGATAGTTACGCTGTTGCGTATGTATAGGTTAAGTAGGACTGATCTAAGGGTGAACTGTTGTAAGAATTAACTGTTCAAAAGATGGAAAATCAATGAAGTTCGGTGACGATACTTTGGCGGATGAAAGTTAAGGATGGATGTGTCTAGTGCACGGAACTATCGGATTTGTTGATGGCAATTTTGATTAGGAAAGTGAGGGCAATAGACATTGCTTTTGATTGGATAATAAAATGGTTAGTGGATTAGGGAGGGTCTTAGCCGCCTTCAAGGGGAAGTTACTAACGGAAGATACCGAACGTAAGAAAAACCAATTTTCCCATATCTTCAAAGAAACATTTGAAATAAAAGATGCTTGTTTGGTCTGAAGGACCTTAACTATGAAAACGCCAAGATTTATTTATATTTATTTATTTATTTAAGCGTTCCTTAACGCTATTGGGGTATACAGTAAGGATGTGTAGACATCTGGCTGCCATCTTGCCCGCGGTGTGTGGCCTGGTTTAGGTAGAGAGTCGGCCGACGTAACACCATAATATTGATACCTTTTAACACTATACTTGTCGACAACCATAACATTATTTCTCTGTTTTTCCAGTTATTTACATTTTCAATGTTTCATCGTGAGTCTGAATTACCCAAGTTATTATTTAAAAGAATTAGCAATTTCGATCTGCTTCCATCTAATCAACATATTATAGCATGCACATTGCATCACAGTATTCACAGTAAATATTCGTAAATTTCATCTCGACGTCGGAGATAATTCAAAAAAAGATAATTTATCATTCAGAGAAGTACAATGTACTCTTGGTGTTATTGATTGTTCGCGCATTAAATTACTACTCTCTCTCATGAATCAATTATTTAAGTATGAATATTAGGTTCTTATGACATAATGCTGGTGGTGTGATAGCATGTGAATTGCGGTTGCTACGACCAATAAAAATGTTATGTTGCTATGACAGACGTGACACAGTCCTTCTTAGGACATCAATCCCTTAAAGCGTGTGATTGAAATGTAATATTCCTTAAAGGCCACAAATCTGGAAGATTTATAGAAGTTTCGACTATTCTAGGCATCGTATGTTAATCGTATTATTCAGACAGCGAATTTGTATACAAAATTATATATAAAGGAAAGCTATCAAATGCAATACCTCTATAATTCACTTTATAGAGTTCGAATACTATATATAAAATATAGTATTCAATATATTTGCGAAGTATTCCATCGTTACAAGCTGGTTTCGAACCTTCGAATGAATATCTGTAAGTTTCGAAATTTTACTTTTAAATACTTCGATGTTAGAATGGATCGATCTTCTTACTGGTACTAATCGAATCGTATTACTAATCGTAAATGCGTGTCACAAATGTACTAGCATTTCATTAATTTCTTGTAACTATTTTAAAAAACTTCTGCGAAATTATAGAAAATAAACACAATTTATTTCTTTTGTACAAGTGTTGCTATTGTACATAGATGATCACGCGCGATTTTGCATAAAACAAAATATTTGTAAATGGTTTTCTATTGGAATAATTGTATCGCAATACCAGAAATAAAGCATCTTCTTTAAGTTGTAGATATGTCGATATTAATTAGTTTTCTATTTCAATCGCAATTGCTGATCAGCTAGAGGCATTCATATTTATAGTTTTAACTTTGGTATCTGAATCAATGCTTTCTATGCATGAGATATGTACATATTCGTTAGAAGAAGAGACTAATGTCCTAAATCTAGAATCCAATAATGTATATATTATATAAAATGATTATTTTCAATATTATTTATGTAATAATCTATAGAATATATTAATTTTTATCAAGGTATATTCCAAACTAATATCATCAGTGGATGTATATAATAAGATCATTAGTTGTTTTTCAGTGTCTATTACTTTCGACAAATTTATATATTTATTACTACTAAGTTCCTCTGTAAGTAAAAAATATCAGTGATGTGAGTGCAATTATGCTGAGAGAATTCTTCTCTGAATCTGTTAATAATTGAAAATTATGTGTTATTGTTGATATAACAAGTATTACGACATGTTGCTATTTGATTAGCTTATCGACCATTTAAGATGTAGAATTCCATCTTGTTTCTGCTTGTACTATTTATATGGTACATTGACCAGATTCTGCATTTCCTGCAATTTATCTTTTGCTATATATGAAATATGTTACTAACCTTCGACATTTATCACTGTTGAAGTTTTCACCACTTCTAAGAAAACTCTACATCTGGTCTTTTAGTTTTGTCAAGCACTGAAGCCATTGACAGCGTATAAACAAAAGATGGGGTCGAAGGCAACCCAGAAACTGTAGACAGGCGACGATGGCTTCAGAGTTTTCAGTCGTAACGTAACACTGCCAGAGTGCGAATCTGGACCAGCTCAATAATATTGCGATTTGTATTTATACTTCAGAGTATTTAAAATATATTTTCTACCTTACACTTTACCCACGCATTTTTTTGTATTAACATCACATACACCTAATAATCTCAATAATCACAAATACAGCAGAAATCACTAATAGAATCCTTTGTTATTATATTTAAAGCATGTGAATAGAATAGTATATTTATTGGTTTAATCATTTCAATTGTAATTTTCATATTTGCTGCTTTTTCAGAAACTACAGTTGTTAGATTACTTTTCAATTGACAGTTTTAAATTGCAAACCCTAAAACAATCTATCCAGAAAGCTAGGTATTCTTCTCGATTCTTATAATTCTCGATTACCATCATTGCGCACCACTTGCTTGTTTCGATATTTCCCGACAAGGGATAAAAATTCACCGGGATATCGTTATTCTTTTCACTTTGGTGTCGCAAAATTGTACAATCGTATTATCAGCTTCTTCATTGATTGTAGACAAAGGCGAATCCTACTTCTGATGATAAAAAATTCACGAAAAGGTACCGTTATGAGAGGAATAATAAAGCTTGTAAAGATGAATAACGGAGAACTCACAGAATAAGAACTAGAACTCAACCATCAACGATAAAACAATTTTTAATTAATTAAATTAGCAAGCATTCCCACTTTTATGTTATGAGCTGCCTTCTTCCCAAATCTTAATCGGGCATGCGGTTTAACACGGGTTAAACCGTGACGCGAGATCGCGAGAGAGGCCGTACACGAACCAAGCGCGGAACATGAAACGAAAAGCAACAGTGATTCGAGCGCTTACAGCTCACGGTATTTTTCGATAATTAATTGATTAATAATAACGTGAGCCGAGCACATTTCTTCCATTGATTTCTATGAATTTTCCAGAAGTTGACTACATAACCATTTCGCGCCCACTTACTAATAATATCAAAACATACTGTTTGAAGTTATTCGAGCTTTATCTGAAACGATTTCCGATATAATTAATAGCAGAGGGGAAACGAGAGTGTTCACGCCCGTAATTTTAGTTGTTTCACGGTACAGATGCTGCAATGTGCGGTCAAGTGTTCAGGTCAACTAAAGTTACCATATACAGAAACCTATGTATTTAAGTTTCTAGTCAGGGATCTGTTCTGTTGCTATCTATGCTCTTCTGTTTTTATCTATGCTAATTGCACATTAGCATAGATAAAAATATATTGAGTTCAACGCTACAGGAACTTATTTAATCGTACGGTTCTATCTGAGATAGACAAGTATAAGAACGACAACATTGTGCAATAACGAAGCTAATTGTAAGTTGGCTAGGAAAGAGGAATTAATTGTTTACTACATTTTTGAGCGATGACATATATAAAGCAGTGTTAGAAATAGTACGAAATATCAAAATATAATACTTTATTAACAAAAACAAAAGAAAATAAATAAATTTCTGCCGTTGAAGAAATCTCAACTGCTTTTCGCTGTCCACTAACTGATTGGGGTTAGGTTCATAATTCATAATCATAATTTTGGTTACTGGTATAGAAATAATATCTACAAGTACGGTATCGACCATGGACTCAAAAAAGAAATTTCGTATTCACTATAAACATTATCACGCAAATATTTTATTCCTTAATATAAAAATTGACTCCTCATTTTCAAGAGTTCAATGTAACCTCTAAGATCGAAAACTAAAATTTTCCATAGCAAAATATGATATATGACGAACAAATTGCTGTAATAGTTAAATTAATGTTTTGAATATTCAACCGATTGAAAAGCAAGTTTCATATGAAAAATAATTTGTTATATTTTATTCAGTATATACAAAAGTGAATTGTATGTTGGAGATGAAAAGACACCGGGCCTCCCCCTTGGAATTCATTGGAAAATTTCCCAATACTGCCTTTATAAATTAAATCGATCTTTATAAATTTTTATAAATTAAATCGATTATAATTGTCCGAGATTTGCGATAATGAGCTTGGGCTTGACGCGACAACTAGTCGCCAAATGTAGCCGCGGTCATGGGATAAACGTTTTACCTAATAGAGGTATAGATAGTATCGCTTCAGTTGACGGGTATATTCCTCGGCGTTCGCCATACTATACCCGGGCACTCCATAGGGCCATAGGGGTTGGGGTTACGCCCAACCAGCGCACAAGGCACCCAGTACCTTGCTGCCTGTATCAGCTTAACCTGCAGGGACTTTCGCTCGTCTCAGGTGGAACGGGGCATTTCCAAGCCTTACCGTCTCACCAGGGCGGTTTCGAAGCAGATGGGATGCTGCTCATCCGCCAATGGCCATTCGGGGGAGCCAAGACCCCTTAGATTCGGCCATCTTGCCAGTATGTTGGCCATCAACCACTGCCACCACGAATCGTTGACTGTTTTGGTTGAACAAAGGGGTTGCTACTCCCTCCGGGCTAACTCAACCCCCGTGGTACCATTCTAAGTCATTGGCAGGACTATTTTTTGTGAGTGTACGGCCACTCACTGCCGGCCGGCGACCTGCTTAACCGTGCTCGGCAGTGCCAGATGAAACGCACGAAAGCGGGGGTCTGAAAGCACTTGCGTGCCCGGGAACTTATCCCGTCGGTCTCACCCTTCGCATCAGAATCGTGGGTGCGCTACTACCCAAGGCCACGTAGAGAGAGCGTAACCGCGGTTAAGCGCCTTACACCGGCAACCTTCCCTGCGGTGTACACAGAGAACTCACGTAAGTAGGACGCTTGTCCCGACGGTCCTCCCTGGCTTCGGGAACGTGGGTTTGCCAGCCACCATGGACTTGTCGAAGCAAAATCCTCTCTGCGATCTAATAGAGGTATAGAGTAATTGTATAGCTCTCCTCAAAAAGAATAGTTGTAGCGGCACTCGACAGTAAATATTCCAATGTTTTCTGCCTCGTGGCTCGCTACACACAAACCCTATTCTTC
Organism: Bombus haemorrhoidalis; assembly: GCA_014825975.1. Lineage (NCBI taxonomy): Eukaryota > Metazoa > Arthropoda > Insecta > Hymenoptera > Apidae > Bombus > Bombus haemorrhoidalis. The sequence continues at coordinate 8,273,099 of CM026176.1, forward strand.
GGGCAAGATGATTATCAGATGTCGATGCATCTCCACAGTACATGTTCAGCTAGCCTGAGGACCCCCCATAAATCTTAATATTTAGTTAACTAAGGTCCTTCGAACGAATAAACAGTCTCTCTACTAACAGTTCGTAAATCTATTATCTACTACGAGAAGCTACGGGAAATCTGCTTTTCTCACGAACGACGCTTCCCACTAGCAACTCTCTCTCTCAAGGGCGACTAGCATCTTTTTCTAATCATCAACATAGAAATTAATCAATTAACAGCAACATCCATTTTCCTCGCCTTCCTAACGAGAGTTGTTGTCGATGAATCCGATGGCCTCGTGCCCTGAGACACACCCCATCATAGTTTTCCTCTGCAGCACCATCGTGATGGGGAGGAACATTATCGTGCGATCTTGTCAGAGTAAAACAACGTCTTTACGATTAGTGGATACTTCACGTTTTTAATAACGAGTCCGATTTTAACTTTGGAAGAAAGTATATCCGTTATCCCGTTGACTGCGGATTCGTTATTGAACCTAAGATCATTGTCATTAGTATTTCGAGTATGTAATTACCACGATTACTTGTCAAACTCTATAATAATGATATTTGTACTAGTAAATATCTTCTCCATTGCGTAATAGCAATATCTAATCCAAATGAAGATTCGTTACACGCCCCTAATCATAATGTGAACCCGACATATATATACGCGAAGAGCTCATTTTAGGAGCAAAATGTCGAGAACATACATACTTTGGGAACATTTCTGTATGTATTTTGGGGGCAAGATTCAAAGTAGTTATATATTAATGGCATGGATTTCAGTACAGCTTCAAACATATGTCAATATATGTCAAACATATGTATCAAGGTAATAATTTGGACCCACTGCAGATCTAACACGAAACTAACAGGTGGCATCATTGGTACTAATTTTTGGGTTGTTTGAGGTAAGTACGAGAGAGGTTCTGTTCTAGTTTACTATTTGAACTCGTTAGTAGGGATTACCTAGCACAGAATCTGATTTCGACACCACACAACGACGTTCGCGTACGAAAACCGCGAGGGTGGCCTTCTCAGCGATCATTTTCTGCTTTTATGACATTAAATCTAAGCTACTTCGGAAACAACCAAACCGCTTTGTTTATTATACTTGTAGCAAGAAACATTTAGTTGTAGTGGTAAACGCATATATTATACTATTACTGTTTTCAATGTTTTCGCCAGTGCAGATTCCAAGTTAAGTGAATAACTGTGTACACATGAATACTACATGGTAGACTACAACGGAGAAAAATGAGTTACAAAAGTACAAATTTTTGAAATTCAATGCGGTATAATTTTCATCGAATGATACAGTTCTATAGGCCATCCCATAGGCAAGTATAACTGAAGTCCATTCTAATACAGTTCACGTCAAGGATTTTAGGTAGAAGATGCCACGCATTGTTTGCAAATGAATAAAGCTCTAACCTAATATAGACGCGGTACGAGGCACTCTTCATATAAGTCATCATTCCTTAACTTTGAACTGGCACTGAGAACAATATAATCCGCGATAAAATATCAATACAAGTGTAAAGATGATACATATATACGCGCACATGTATTAGGTTGTCCGGAAAGTGTCTTTCTTTCGCAAACGTGTTTTCTACAACAATGCACCTTCATACAAACCTGAAACCAAGTCTGTGAAATGTCGCGGTGTTTGTCTCAACAGAACAAAATGGGTCGTACGTAATTCGACAAAATAATATAAAACAAAAAATGTTGTGCGTCTATTATTTCCTCATAAAACGAAAGAAACTTTTCGGACAATCTAATATATATGATTAGAATATTTATTTTCGTTATCTGTTCAATATTGTTTCGAAACTCTAACGTTTCAATAAAGAGTATTCAGAACATTCAAATCCTATTGTAAAAAGCATAAAAATATAAGCATAAATATAAATAAAGCATAAAATAGTATAAATATATAATATATAAATACATAATACAATATAATATATGAATATGAAACAAATGTGTAAATACTTACGACACATGGATAACAATCACCGCATAATGAAAATATGGTAATCTAATTGATATAACTTATGTAACAAACATTAAACATTTACAGTGTAACGAATTCTGATCAATAACGATAACCATAAAAATAAAACAACTTTGCAAAAGCAGAATAAATGTCTATATCGTATAATTATAAGAAAATATTCTATGCGCTGTATTTAAATATTTCTAACATTTTGTAAAGAACTAGATAAATGTTTTGCTACATTTCTTTTCGCAAAATCTTTTAACTTTTATTTCATAAATAGTAGAATATATACTTCGAATATTATTTTCTAATATGGTTCAAACTATAATGTTTTAGTCACCTTAAATTTGTAATAATATGAATAATTTACAATAATATTTTATATTATGTAATTAAATACGATACATAAATATGATTAATTTCTTAGTTTGTATTGTCTTATTACTTTGTTCTGAATATTTTACATTGTTTTTAATACATTATTTATTAAATATTTCAATTTCCAGAAAATGGAAACAGAAAATGTTAACGGTTCTTCTTCTTACATTTTAGTCAATTGACAACGTGGGCGGAAGACTGTATATTTTCTTTAATTGTTTTGCGACCAGTGGGTGTGAAAGAAATATTTTACGATGAATAAAGAGGATTCTCTGCAGATCATTGAACCTACCTACTCGCACCTGATTTCGAAAAAACCTACTTTTATCCAGGCATTCAAAAATGGCTCTAGAATAATTTTCAGTACTGCTACTTCTTTTTTCCTTTTCTTTTTATACGTGGGAAAATCCTCATGGACGTTCCCCCCGGCGCCCTCGCTCTTCTGGAAGCGGCGGGGTAGTGACGATTTTTTTTTTTATTTGGAAGTAGTTTACATGAATAATAAATGATTATCATATGTTTGTTTCTAGCTGAATCTAATGTTTAAATTTAGAGTAATATCTTTTTAGTCTACGGTTCTGATCCGTCGTGTCAAGTAATTGAATAACTAGTGGGTTTTGGTGGTTGTTAATTCTTGTTATATCTATTACTGAATTTGGATATTTCAGTGTCGGACTTTATCGATTAAAACCCCACAGTGGTCCGCCTGACGCTCAACAGGGTTGCCCCGGGACTTTTTTTGAATTCGAAGTAATCTTCGAACGAATCTTCTAAGTAATCTTTTCTCAAAATTGATTCGTTGGGAATATTTTGATTGGTATATTTTCTTCAAAAAATTTATTAATACCACGATACCCAAACACTGCTATGGTACATTGGCAGTCATGATTTTGCACAAATAATTATAAAAGTCTTTTTTTCTTGAAGGACTGTTATATTATGTGTTATCATATGAATCTTTTGATTTTGTTGAATATTTGTAAGAAGAATTAAAATTTTTTTTAATTAACTACGTAGTTTCATAGAGACGAGTTTGTAGAGATGTGAACAAACATTTTCCTGTAAATCGTACAAAAATATTAAAATTATTTTCTTGTAAAATATAATTCTTATATATCTTTTAGAAAATTGTAGAAAAGAATTCCATGGTGATACTTTACAACACAATTACCTACGCTTCCTAATCTGTACATCCTATTCAAAATTTCCTTCAGTCGCAATGAATTTCTATTCATTCTCTTTGTTCCCTGTTGAAATCTAACTAACTCGCCTCTCGAATATTCATAAAAGAAGAAAGATGATACATTTTTTTATGTTTATGCTTACATCAGGTATACTGAGAGATTGTTACCGTTGGCTTGAGCCTATGTTCTGTATCCACTTGAAAGCATACAGAATTTGTTACAACAACCCAAGAATATTGTCTAAAAAATCCTGGGATTTTGACAAATATTTCATAATACTTATTAGGTCTGCACTAACCAGATATTTGACACGTTCATTCCTTTAAGGCGCTCTATTTGCAGTATCATGGGAATAAAAATCTACGTTCTGTATAATAGGTAAATCTTTCGCAAACAGGCACTCTGTCTCTCTTCCTCATGAAATATAATCTTGATATGTGATAGAATGCCGCGTTGTGAATGATTTAATATTAAAGACATATTTAATTTATCCACAACCTTATAACTTGAAGTATGCCTTTGTGCATGTCTGTACAGGTACGCGCAAATATTTTGTATCATCTGTAAAAAAGATTGTTAAATTCAGCATTCATCTTCCAAAAATAATATAAGTATCGCGTGTTTCAGTAAAACTAATCGAAATAACAAAAATATCGTTGTATCGATAATTGCCTTATTAAGAAGATATAGTTTTAGCGATTCAGTTACTTCTTAAGTTAATATTACTTATTATATCATTATTTGCTTATCAATATTAATCGTATAAGCTTTCGTTCATTCTTATGTTTCGGGTACACCGGATACCTGTCAGAAGTGGCTAACTTCTTTCTGTTTTCTAGGTCTAGGACACTATGCATATATACACTGCATACATACATATACAGCCGGTCTTAAGCACTACGACACTTATTGACAATTAATACAGAAATTTCGTCCTTTTATTTTTTAATTATTTTATTATAAATGTATTATAATATCTATAACGTACTATAATTTAGACAACTCAATAGTTAAGTTGCAACTCTCGTTACAACGGATCCAACGATCTCTCTTTCACGCGGACCACAGTCTCCCGACAACGCTAGCAACACTATCCTGACAACGCAACTCGCACTCTCTGACTTCTCGATTCACACTCCCTGGCTTCTCCACTGACACCGACTGTGAATTTGTCTTTCTGCCTTAGCATCCCTTTTGTCCCTTTGTCTTAACCCCACCACGCACGTATTCCGTAACCGCTCGTGGCTAGGGTCACGTAGGCTTTTTTCTACGAAACTATTCAATTGAACGACCGACGACACATTGATGGGCCCGTCGGAGCTTCGGCTCTCTCGCGACATTGTTTACGGTTTATCCGATATCTCTTAGATCTTTTGTCCACGATACTACATTACCATTAAATATTTTTTCCAACCAATTTTCTTTTCAATTTTTTTTCTTTACACAATTAACTATTGTGGGAAAAATACGCAATTTAAGATAAAAAGTACATTATTTCGTTTTATTGATCCGAAGAAAACAATTGGCTCGGATTCCAGTAGACACTTAGGATATTTTTCGATTAATATATGGACCTGCAGGATAATCCAAAATAATAGTAAGAATTTTTATGATATTTTATAATCAATATGTAGATATTTATTATTTATTGTTTGACATTAAAAGAGGTAGTACTTATTTTTGGAACACTTGTAAAAAGCTGAAGAACGAGAGAATACTAGCAGTGAATCAATATTAGTTAGAAAAATTTACCGAATGCCCAGCTGGAGAAATTATAAAGTACAAGTTAAATAAAAAAAAATCAGTTTCTCAGCGTCTACAAGATATACAAGAATGGTTGGACAAAGTCATTCTTTCTTGGGTAACCAACGCCCCAAATTTTTTTTTATTCAATTTATACTTTACAATTTGTCCAGTTGGATGTTCGGTAAATCGCCCCGGATTGGCTTCTAATGATCTGCAATCGAAAATACTCAGAACAATAGTCAACGTTCCATGGTATGTCAGAAACGATATACGCAAAGACCTAAAAATACCAACGGTCAAAGAAGAAATCGGAAGATACGCATAAAAATACAAGAAAAGAATGGCAACACATCAAAAGCAGCTGGCTGCTGAAACGAGCAAACCCCTCATAAAAAGAAGACTAAAGAGAAAACACCCCATTGATCTCACTAAAGAAATAAAATCATACAAACTCGAAGAAAATAGACAAACTCGAAGATGGTATCCCGCTGAGGGTAGCCATCCACATGTTAATTAGCAATAAAGCTAGAAAAATTTACCGGATGCCCAGTTGGACAAATTGTAAAGTACAAATTAAATAAATAAAAAAAAATAATGCTCTTCTAATCAGATCTTTGTCGGGAATTGACGGTATAGAATATTTGTCTCTTAAATTTTTACGTGCTAATATCAAATCTATTTTATTAAATATATTCAATGAAATGTGTCGTGAAAATCGCACTCCACAAAAATGGTAATCAATTCAAATGTATTTCATTCATAAAGCTAATAAATCTAGCGTTACATATTGCAAGTTATACGGTATACTAACGTCTCCTTACGTAAAACTAAACTATTCTCTTTTCGTGGTAGAGCTAATGTATTTGCCAAAAAAATCTCTTCAAATATAACTCTTTTAAAAATTTAATTGCAAACCAAAAGTTTATTTAACAATAGGATACATAATCTACTTTATCTTCTAGCCAAAAAGCGAAACGCTTTCTTTGAATTGACAACAATACAGAGAGTTGATACATATTCATCAGTCAGTTAGTAATTATTATCAATCATCTAACAGTTAATATTCATCAACCGTACATAGTCAGTCATACAGTTATAGTCAATCAAATAATTAGTTTAGGAGTTATTCTTCAGTCAAGAACAAGTTAATTGAAAGTTTATAATTATAAATCATGCTGATTAGTAAGTTGAAATTAGTTTTAGTTGAAATTAGGGTTCAGTTAACCGATAGTTTTGTATATTTAATCATTATTAAGTGCGATCGACATTACACGTAATCAAGGTGAGGATTTTAATTATTGTACGTTCTCTTCTCTATTAATTTCATATTAATACAACATTTGGCATCGGAATATAACTATTCATCAGCAATTATAACCGACGATCGAGAATAATAATTGTACAATTAAATCAGATTTTACATGGAGGAACATTGAACTTAGAAACGATCGTTCGCTGTACTAGCCTGTAATCCTGTCGCAGTTGAGAAGCGGCGCGGATTACTGTGCTTTCAACCATTGAAGATACCTACGGGTTTTCGTGCTTCTCTTCGAATTGTTAACAAATATTGCTCATCTTTGAACGAGGCTTATGAACTTACACGGATTATACACAGAGAGAATCGTTAAAATGAAGGTCACGAAAGCAGAAAGTGTGCTGAGCGCTGACTTAAAAGACCATTAACAGCCGAAATTAGAAGAGAGGATGGAAGCATTAGAAAAGAATTAGGACTAATAAACGGAAATTCCGAAATTAATTTCTCACCTTCTAATTCGTCAATACCGGAACGTAAAGGTGCTCTCCGATCAGAAGAGCCACACACATTCTTGTCTCGAGCAGCATCGCCTATAACATACGACAACGATAATTATCCTTCTTATATTAAACATTCAGAAGAATAAAGATAGATTTTATCAATTATAACATAACCGAGAAATTGAATAAATCATTGTATATCAAAAACATTTATTTATTTCGGACAATTGTAATCCTCTGCCGTGTCAGTATTCCTGCACATAACAGATTAGCGGAAACGTGGAATTCAGTTGCCAGTTGCATTTAACGCTAGTTAACGCTACCCGTATTTATAAAATTTATTAATTAAAACATTAAGAGAATACAACGGTTTGGAATCTTCTAATAGTGGTGCGTTTTAACTAAGCGCGACAAGTTTTGATACATTCCTTTCAGTCGTAAGGCTCATTTCAGAAATAATAACAAATAAGAATTTTATAGAAATAGTTTTCGCACTATTTCTGGTGGCGGCAACTACCGTATTGATCAGAGATTTGAATCTAGATTCGTACCGTCAGGCTCAATTGAAACGCGATATTCATTAACATTCATTAATACGTGACATTAAATTTTTGGTAGCAGCCATAAGATATGCTTTCCACAGAGGATTAAAGTTATTGCAGGTATTGTAATAACATAAACGAGAAATATGTCGGTCGCACGAAAATCGGTTCGCATTGAACGAAGACACGATCGCGATATCAGATTTTTGTAACATAATACATTTTGTAACATAAATTAACATAATATAGATACCGACTCAGCGTTTAACGAAATAATGTAATAATGAAATAATGCTTTACTAACATTTTTCATTAATTCTAGCCGAACGCTATTACAACTTACGTATGTGGCAGTAAAATAGAAAACACTCGATGCGTCAGTAAGCGCACTATTTTATTATTCACAATTAGCTTAATACGGCACGACAGAGTATTGTGCCATCAAGCTTTATATATGTACCAGTTCCTTCGTAGGGATGAATTTTCTTATTGTCATTGACTGCCGTAATTAAATCATTCCAGAAACGAACTTTATGTTGAATCCAATAGCCAACTGACTGAAATTAAAAAATAAATAAAAATAAATTTTTATCTAGCAATTATTTTATTAATTATTAGATAGTTAATATAAAAAAGTTTACGATTCTTTTTTATTGATTTAAATGTAAGGATCTTATTAAGCTCACTCGGTTTTTCCGACGGTTGGAAAAAGTCGGTGACTTTTTACGTCGATCAGAATTCATTCCTCAGTCAAGACGATCACTCGCTGTGCAAATATAATTAGTCGGACCGTAACAATCATAAGGAACTGTTGTAAACCTAAGCTTTCGAATTTACCGTTAAGGCCGTCAAGTAAAGAGGTCCCTTATAATTATTATTCAATGAGATAAAAAATAGGAATGTCGGATTTTTCCCATGTGTAAGGGCCATTTCCCCCTCGAGTGACCGGTGATAGGCTGACCACCACCCAGCAATAGTTTTTCCCCTCGCCGTCGTCGTGAGAGAAACCGACTTGTCTTTGCATTGTCAATTAGTCAACATCTCTTCACTGTCTATATTTACTTTAGATTAGTCATCTGTTTAACTTATATTTATACGTACCGAGCGTAACTGTTTATATCTACAAGTTGTTGGAATGAAGTGTAAATTGCAACCTGTTAACAACCAGTGTTACAATCAATTCAACCGCCTCGTGGCGTTAATTGTATAATTGTAACGGGAATTTACGACTCCCGTTGACACGCTTCCTCGCAATCGCGTCTCTCTGCGAACGGTCAAACATTTTGGTCTTTCGAGCCGGATTCACATGCACTAAATCGTTAAGTGAACCAGTGAGTCACACAGGGTCACGACACTCCACCATCAGCAAGTGCAGCAAGTTACAACAACCAGAGGGTCAACCTTCGGGAAGGAACACCTTCCTCACTAAGTACACGCAACATCCCGCTGCACAGTAACGAGCCAGCAACCGATAGTCGGGCCAACGTCCATATAGCAAATGCAATGTAAGCTCGTTCAATTCATCTAAACTTACCATGGCTCCTAGACAAGAAGAGCGCTTAAAACAGTTGGTACGGAAACGAGAAGGGTTCAGAAGAGAATTAGCAGCACTTCAAGCGGCTCTCAATAAATATGAGAAAGGGAAGCCTATAGTCGTCATTCAACGTAATTTAGAAGATTCAGAAGTAGAATTCGCGGGGTTTAGGAAGAATCAAGGTGAACTAAACGATATAGATGAGAGTCAAGCAATGCTGGACCGCATTGAACTAAAACAAATGTTCTATAACATTTCGAAACGCGCATTAGCTATCACTGATAATGTAAAAAAGCGACCAGAGCAGATAACTGAAAGTAAGACAGCAAACTCACCGGGCACATCAGTGTCGGATTCTGTCGATTTACCGAAAATTCAACTACCTACATTTACGGGAGCTCACGAAGATTGGTCAGATTTCGCGGATCAATTCCACAGTTCACGAAAATCCTCGGCTTGACGATTGTCAACGACTAATGTACCTCCGCTTTTGTTTAACACAAGGGGCAGTTCACACAATAGCATCGTTAAGCAACACAGCAGTCAATTACTCAGTCGCTTGCGACATATTGGAAGAAAGATAGAATAAACCGGCTAAAATCATGGCTAAGCATTTGAAAAAATTGCTTAACATTGCCCCTTTACAGTGAACATCACATCGAGATTTACAACCCTATTCAAGCAGGATAGAGTCCTATTACAAGGCCTTGGAAGCGCTCGGACAATCAAATCGCAGATACCGTGCTGCTGAATTTACTCACCTCTAAGTTAATGTGGAAGGATAAGACAAAATTCCACAGCATTCCCTAGGGTCAAAGAATTTCTAACGTTTTTAAACGATCGCTATCAGGTCTTAGAACTTACAGGATCAATGCGTCAAATACGAGGGCACGCATTCATCACGTCACAATATCTGCCATCTTGTCCGGTTTGTCGTTGATCACATAGAATTTGGAGCTTTAAGGCAAAAACCATCAGAGAACGCTTTATAGCCGTCAATGAAATATCAGCGTGTATTAAATACTTGAAGACAGGATACTCGCTTCCGCATTGTACTGCCAGATCTTGTTAGATGTGCGGGCAACGCCATCACACTCTATTGCATGGATCCGAACCTCGAGTTAAGAATTGGCACATCACTGGCAGCCGAACACCTCCCTCGACACCTCCACGTATTCGGACGGTTCTATCAAATATCCATATGATGCACCGCCAGACACAATCATCCCCAAGTCCATCATCCATTCCTCAACAGCAACGGAAACAATAACGGCGACGGCCAAGCGGTTCAGGAGGGACAGAATCACTAACCACAGATTCATCCAATCCATTACATAACGATCTATTAGTTACTGCGCAGATTAATATTCTAAACAACAAAACTCAACCTGTGCGTTGTTGAGCATTCTTAGACACCGGTTCCAGTATGAATTTCATAACCGAACGACTTGCAAACTCACTAAGACTCCCTCAAAAGAACTGTTCGATCCCAGTCGAAGTCCTCGATATCTTATCAACGACCTCGAAGCGCTCTATTATGGCCACGATTACATCCAATGACATACCAACGCACATCGTCATTTCTGATGATACTAACAATATCTGTAGTGGCACATGAGCTAGAGGACAATTCAAATCATGTTGTTGTTTTGTCTCGGAGTATCAATATCGTTAGGATACACATAATGTAATAATAAATAAACTCCGAGCAAAACAATGCCGCGACCATTAAACGAAGACGAATTTGAATTTTCCGGTACTCCGCTGACCAATATAAATAAACGAATACGATCGTAAGTTTCAGTTATCAGTCAGTTGTGCGAATCAATACCAGAGTCACCAACGAATTATCAGCGATCTTATTTGCGATTTACACGCTATCTTTAGCGAATGCGTTAGTACGAGCGTCTTAGCGAATATTGTCTCTACCTATTTATTTATTATTTTAAAATACACTTGACGGTTCCAATATCTCGTACTTTCGTCATTTAAACAACAACCCACACAACCAATCTCTGCAAATAGATACAAAGAAAGAATTCAAACGCATTCAAAAGAAGACTAAGAAGAAACCATCTCATTGATGTCATTAAAGAAATATAATTCCAGACAAATTGTACTCTGCTGAAGGTAGCCATCCACGTGTAATATAGTAATGAAGTGTTAGAAAAATTTACCAAATGTCCAGCTGGACAAATTGTAAAACAATAAGATAATATATAAAAAATATTTAAAAAAATGTTGGTTGACGCGTACTGGCTAAGCCTAGCTATTTTTTTTTTTTTTAATACCTGGAGAAATTCTCATGGACACCCCGCCGCTCTTCGGCCAAGTGGCGGGGTAGTGTTGAACTTTACCGACTAAAATCCAACGCTAGCCTGCCTAACACTTATTAAGCAGAGTGCCCCTAACCTCCTGGCCTGGCCTCTAACGCCTGTGACCGTTTGCGCCTTGCACATCGCAATATAAATAGATAAGTTTTGAATAGTTGCTCCACTAATGAAATGAGTTACGATGGTTCTACAATTTATCAATTTATCAATTGGAATTTATGATTTTACAATCCGCAGGAAAGTAATAGAACACTCAATATTGTAGTTCATGGCTGGAGATAAATAAGAAATATATATACTCTATACAACACATATTGAACATATTATTTTAATTTATGAATATGTTACGAAAATTATGTAAGAAAATATACACAAAAGACAATGCAAAATATCATGCAAAATATGTCGTGCAGCAAATAAATGATTCATTATTTATAATATTTCACATCTTATTTCCCTTGTAAAATATTTATTATGTTTCGATGTATTCAATTCTTTAATAGTTTTATACTAAATTGTGTTATTTTCCCATAACTTCATAATTTGATTCCTTTGCTATTTGAAATTGACTGCCTCCTGCGAAATTCTTTTGACTATTTTTATAATATAATTTTCATAATTTATAGCTTATTATATATTTTCGCATATTTATTATATAATTTATTAAATATTTTATAATCTATATAAATATTAATTCAAAGCTTGAATATTTTTAGAAAAATAATAGTTTCAATGCATTCAATTGTGTCGATCGATGCACTATCGTATTCAAAAAATCAATCTTTCCGTAATTCCGTAATTCCGTAATCCATATAATATGACTAACATGCTTTTCTAATCCTCAACATTTTAAATCGATATATATCGATTTAATATACATACATATATATATGTCGGAGATGAAAGGACACCGGTCTTTCCCTGTGGAATTCTTTGGAAAACCCCCAATATTTTGATCTTTATAAGTTGGCCCGATTATAATTGTCCGAGATTTGCAATAATGAGCTTGGGCTCGAGGCGACAACTACTCGCCGAACGTAGCCGCGGTCACGGAATAAACGTTTTTACCTAAGAGAGGTATAGGGTAATTGTATAGCTCTCCTCAAAAAGAATAGTTGTAGCGGCACTCGACAGTAAACATTCCAATGGTTTCTGCCCCGTGGCTCGCCACACATAGACCCTATTCTTCGGGCAAGATGATTACCAGATGTCGATGCATCTCCACAGTACATGTTCAGCTAGCCTGAGGATGACCCCCCATAAATCTTAATATTTAGTTAACTAAGATCCTTCGAACGAACAAAAAGTCTCTCTCCTAACAGCCAATCACTGTGAGAAGATACGGGAAATTTGCTTTTCTCACGAACGACGCTTCCCGCTAGCATTCTTTTTTAACCACCAACATAGAAATTAACCAATTATCTGCAACGTCCATTTCCAACATCTTCCGAACAAGAGTTGTCCTCGACGAATCCTATGACCTCGTGCCTTGAGACATACCCCATCATAGTTTTCCTCTGCAGCACCACCGTGGTGGGGAGGAACATTCTCGTGCGATCTCATCTGCGAGTTTGGAAGAAAGTATATTTGTTATCCCGTTGACCGCGGATTCGTTATCGAACCTAAACTAAGACCATTGTCATTAATGACTAATCATCGCGGTTACTTGCCAATTCTGTAATATTCACACTTGTGCTAATCAATATTACCTCGATTACATAGCAACGATGGCTAATTCCAGTGAAGATTCATTACACGACCCTAACCCTAATCATAATAAGAACCCGACATATATATATGCCGGAGATGAAAGGACGTCGGAACCTTTCTTTTGGAATGTTTGGGAAGGTTCCCAATACTTTAATCCAGACTTTATTATAGCCGCACTTAGATAATAAAACTGAGAAATAGCTGTTTATGATTCAATCCAATTATGTTTGCCCGAGATTTATGACAGTAGACTTGGACTCGAAGTGACATAACGGGTCGCTGAACGTAGCCACGGTCACGGGAGGGACGTATACGTAACAGAGGTACGAAGTAATCAAATAGCTTTCCTTAAAAACAAAGATTGACCCAAGGGATACAGAGAGGTACGGAGAGGAGCACATAATACAGTGCGTAAGTACGTTGAGTCTCAAATCACAATCGTCATCTCGTTGACCGTGTATTCGTTATCGAGTTTAACTTCATCGTTATCAACACTTTGACTATTCAATCATCGCTAACACTTGTTAACCTTTGTAATACATTCGCTTCAATATATATCAGCTGATATACAACAACAATATCCAACTCATAGGAAGATTCATTACACGCCCCAACTTCCAAAATTGTCCCGACACATATATATATATGATATAGCTGATATATGTTCCCATTTCAAGTTTATATCACGAAAAGTTCCTTTTTCCTTAAGTTAAAATTACAATATGTATCTTGAATCTGTTCTTCTATCTTAATAGTGGAAATAGTAATCGAAGAGGTAGTGTGCAATATAGCATAATACGCTCAAAAATAGTAGAACCTGCTAAGAGATCCTACGTCACTGCTAGCTTGATCCTTCTTGTTCTTTATTTTGCGTTTCAGTTTTCGTATGTTAGATTAATTAGTTTTTTGTGTTCTATCAACCTCCTCTTCTCTTTGCACGTACTTATAGCTTATTAGCTCAATGCTTCACTCGCAGGCATAAAATCTAATTGATTTTCAGCAAGCATGCTTGTTCGAAAGTCTTATCACTTCACGGAAACTTATAAGTGACTTCAATATGCATTATCATTCGTCACTCACTCATGAAGTAAATCTGAGAGACGGCAATTCTGGTGTACTTTCCTTCAAGTATCATCATCTCGAAAGTATTCCTATTAGAGTATGTACATATTTCGTGAAATCTTTTACATTTAAATTTACTACAGTAACACAGTGTCATGTTTAACTACTTAGTCTAAAAACTTACTTTCACAAAACGGTCTGAGTTTAAAATTTGGCAGCACTCCCATTTCACAAAAACGTTCTTGATATCCAGAACAATATACTCCATATATTTTAAGGAAATTTATTTAAGACGGTTGTTTCAATAGATTCAAGTTTTAAACAGAATATCTTAGGAGATTTTGAAATCCGTGTCAAAAATGCAATTCATGAGCAGTTGCAATTTTCTTATAGGAATAACTGATTTCAGCCTTGGATGAAAACACCAAATGCTTTCACTTAAAATCTTTTTGACTATGTGTCTTTAGGTTTTCCATTGTACGATGTCTATTGCTTGTCTTGTTTGCGTTCCAGTGAGGTCATACTTAAAGACCTTAAGTGATTTGTGAATAAAGCTATTGCCAAACAGCTTAGAAAAGATAAAATGTTAGATACTTCTATTACTGAATTATTAATTCTTTACTGATATTAAAAAGATTTTATATTTTTTACTTACATTATTTCTGAAAAACATCGCTTTTGCCTATAAAATTTGAGTAAGCTCGACATTTGTGTTTTAGGAACAAAATCAGCTTTTGACAGTGCGTATGGCTGCACTGTATTCTATTCATTGTATTGTCATCTATTTTGTGACTACGATGGACTTTCAGATGTCATATAAAAGGTGAGCAGTTGTATAAATTCAGATTATCTGTAATAGTTACATTACTACATTAACAAATAGCTCTAATTAAATAATAATAAGCTCTAATTACTTCTCTATTGTAATCATAATGAAATCTATCAAATAAATAAAGTCACTGTAGTATTAGTATTGCTTCATCACATTGCCAAATCTTTATGTAAAAAGAAACGTGTTAATGCCCGATAGTCGCCACAAGGTCGAATCCCTCCGTCCTTCTTTGGTACGATGTGCAAGGATGATGCCCACGGGCTTCGCGATGGCTGCATCACTCCCTATTCTAATTATATATGCTCTTTATTCATGACTTCGAATTCAGCCTTCACCAGCTTGAGTCGATCAGGGGCGAGGCGGCGTAATTTAGCGTGGACGGGAGGCCAGGCGTCGTGCTGATATGATATTGCACACCACGCCGTAAAGAACTTCTCCGGAAAACAGGCGGTTTTGTCAGATCAGCGAATTCCGTCAACAGTCTATGATGCGGTGAATCTCCGTCAATGGTTTTAATGGACGCTACGTCGGCCGTAGCGATGAATCCTTTTATCGAAAGTTGTGTAGTCGTGTCCAGGAGCCGTTTGTTTCATGGATCTACGAGCAACCCGTAATGGCTCAGGAAATCGACACCGATGATAGGCGTTTGCACATCGAGCACTACAAAACGCCATCTGAAAGCTCGACATAATGATAGATTGAGGAATACGGTAATGGTGCCATATGTCGCAATCCGCGTTCCGTTGGCCGCGAACGTAGTTCGTAGTCACTCTTGTTCGTGGTTCTGCGTATCTTGTTGCGCGGATAAACACCGGTATCGGCACCGGTGTCCACTAAAAACGAGATGTTCATCCGTTTGTCCCTGACGAAGATGCGGCAAGACCGCAAGCCGTCTTCGTATGCCGCGTTTACGGACGGCTGCTCCCGTTCTCCTGTTTCCATTTGCACGGGGACCGACATTTTCACGCGCGATCCCGGAATGTTTGATGGTAATAGCACAGGCCGGAGTCGTACGTTTTTTCTCACAACCTCGATCTACTTCAACTTCTCGATTGCAATCGCCGACGTGGACGATGATTAGTACTCAGCGCACTCACTTGGGCCTTCAGTTGGTTCATTTGGTCGCTTAATGTCTTAAAAAGGGCGAGCCAAGTTTCTTTCGATGATTCATTCTGCGCCGGTGGATTGATTTCCCTTGTTATGGAGTATACTATAGATCCTCTCCGAATTCTTCCGCAATCAGATCCGTTGACCGCATTAATTTTTCTAAGTTTGAGACGTCGACGGCGGCCAGGATGCGCCTGATGCGGACGGGTAGTCCATTCTTCCACAGCGAGAGGATGAAATCGTCTGGCGTGGAGGGGCTAGAGAGTTTTCTTAGGTGCTAATAGAATTGAGATGGCTTCCTATCGCCCATCTCCTCGCTTTACTCAACTTCTTTACTCTATTGCTATCGGTGTCCGTTAAAACGCGAATGAGTTCGGCTTTTAATTTCGCGTACCGTCTGGTGGCTGGGGGATCCGTCATGACGCCCTCAATTTGCTGGAGAAGTTGACCGTCGAGATATTTAGCGAGGGTCTCGAATTTTATCTTGTCAGACGTGATGTCCGCCGCGTCGAGTTGCGTCTCTAGTAAGGCGAACCATACGGTGATGTTCGTGGATTGCAAAGGAGGGATAGTGATCGCTATACTAACCATGGCTTTGACATCCTCGTTAGCGCATGCCATGCTTAGTTTCAGATCACGTCAGGGTCACCAATGTGGTGGATTGTGTGAGGATCAATATTATAAAATAACGAGAGAGATTGCTGCTGCACTCCGTCAAATATATTTGGAATAAATTAAATAAATATAAGTAAATATAAATATCATCGATAGACGCTCGTACACCGTATTCGCAAAGATAGTGTATGAACGCTCGTGGATAACTCGATAACTTGTATACTCCGCTAATCGCAGAGAATAACGCGGATAAGTAGTTCGTGTAATAACTCAGGTAATAACTCGTATAATAACTAACTCGCTCGCCATCGCGTCTGTTTATTAATACTGGTCGGGAGGAAGTCAGAAAATTTGAATTCGTCTTAGATCGATGGTTGTCCTCAACGGCAACATTGTTTTGCCCGGAGATTATTTATCGTTATACTTCGTGCGTCAAGGTGGTGCCCGTGTTCCGAGGCACAACACAACATGAGTCGCTCTCGATTCGCATCGTCCTATGACTCAATTTTTCTAACTTTTTCACAATTTATGACAACGATTTTTCGTATGTTTACGTATGATAGAAGATATATAATTTACAAAATGTAAAATTTAGAAAATACAAACTCGTAAAATTTGTATAAATATTGAGTATATTCTTATTTTTTCTTGATCTTTGCATCAAATGTGATGTCAACTTATACCCAATAAAAATCTTTTTCTTCATTTCAGTTTTTATTTTGCGCCCAAACGCAAGTTTACTATTATCGAACCAATTATCCACTTGCTTGCAAATAACATTCAAAATACGAATTTTTGAAAATGTCATAGCCCATAAATATTTTAAATATAGTATAGTATGATACCGTCCACATTTTACAGGAAGAATCACAAGGTACCACTCATGCTAACTTCATCACATACTAGATATAGTAACCAATGAAGTATTTTTAATCCAATTTTAATCCAATGACTGGTATATTTATTTAAGTTTTTATATAAATCTTTGACTGATGATTCTATTTTCTCTTCTTCGATTTTTTCGAGCCCTTTTAACTTGTGTTTTTCCAACCTGAAAACGTTTAAAATTCTTTTCCTTGATTACCCTTTTTTGTTTCTTTATCCACTTTATTCACAACCTGTTGAATTCTTTCTATTTTTTCAGAATAAATAGTTTCACTGGAATTGTTTATTACATTTAAATTATTATTTGTTTGTATGGGACGTTTAGGAACATTTCTTTCTTGGATATTTTAAAAACTCTTTTCTTTTCAAATTGGTTTGATCTGCCCAAACTATTTATTTCATGAACTTTCGTTGGTGAACCAAGATTATCTAATGATACCGAGCGTCTTTGGAGGTTCGAATTATTTTTCCTTAATACTTTTCGTGGTATTTGTATTTTTGGGGAATTGTGATCATCATTGCCAGATGAATTTTGCTTCTTTAATGTTGTAGATCTAGATTTATTCTTTGAATTTTTATTAGAAACCTTCTTGTTTACAGATTCTGTTTTAGGTTTTATAAATCGAACTGTTAGAGGAGATAGAGTTGTTGGACAGATTTTGTTAGAACATCTGAATAAGAGGGTCGCATAGGTTTAACTTTTGCTACCATACGAGGTTTCTTATGTTATAAGTCAGTTGAATTTCTAGGCAATTCTTCGGGATCTTTAATATCTATGTTTGAGAATATCGGGTTCACATACCCGTTGCTACTTTGGAACATGTCGCAGTCTTCAAAAATATCATCAATCTTTGGCTTCTTCCATTTGCCCGTATAATCTTCTTCTTCATTTAATTTCTTATCCATGCGTTTACCGCGATCTAACTCTACCCCGGAATATTTACCAAATTTGAAATCGAAATTACTCAGATTATTTGTCTTATAATGACTTGGCATTTAGTTCGGTAAAGTTGCTTTCTGCTAGTTTTATAGAAGTGTTTGAGTAAGATCTTTTTTTATTATATCTTAAACATTCACGAAATTCGTGGATCCTTGCTTTTGTATCCTTGCCAATTGATCATCATCTTCACATATAAAATTATCTTCCTTATCGTCTTCGAACTTATTCTTTCCCTTGACTTTATTATTGGCATTGATTGGAGCAGTATTTGATATTGCACTTTTTAACTTAATTATATCCATGTGATCCATAGCGTAACTAGTATCCTCAATTATCTCGGTTTTCGATATATCTTTACAGAATACATTGTTGCGCGAAGATTTGCTAAAAGACTGATTATCTGAAATTAAATTGCATGTTTCCTTAGGAATGATAGGGTTAATTTCCTTGCTTGTTTCTAGCGAATCTCTCCCATTTTTCTTAAGTGTTATTCTTAAAGTTTTCTCCGTTTCGCTTTCACCCTGGTTTGTTTCTGTAATTTCCACGACTGCATCGGATTTCTTGAACTCTCTGCTAACTCTTTCGGGTAATTTTGGCTTGCCTTTCTGATCCTTAGTGTGTAATTTACGTTGATAGTCCAATGTATTCGAATAGAAAAGTGAATCGCCAATCTCATACAGGCTGCTATCGTCGTAAAATATTCGTTTGTTGTGCTCCTATCCCTTACAGTTTCTATACGTTATAGAGTTTTGTCCCGGGTCGTTTGGACGATTCTGCGACGGCGGTACAAATCTCCGATCTTGGCAATTGTTCCCGATGTTGTTATTATTATTCACAGGCGTTGGACGTTGGTATCGTATTCTGTAGCTTGCTTGTTTTAATTCCCGTGTTGCTCTCGCGGCTTGGCGATATGCGTCATCCAATGATTGGCATCCTGCTACCTTTACTCGCAAGTATACTTCGTTTGGCAGTATCTTAACGAAAGCTTCCCTCGTGTCCCAATCTATCGTATCTTAGGATATGGTGCCATAGTCGCATCTCAGCCTGAGATTTCTGACACAGTCTATATAATCGAGTATGTCTTCTTCTGGTTGTTGAAATACTGTCCCCAATTCTCCTCTATATTCGTTAACGGTTTTTCCTGGACCGAACATATCCTTCAATTTGTTCCCAAATCATTTAAACTTGTCACCCGACAGTCTTCTATGGCGAGAAACGCGTGTCCGCGAAGCTTATTCATTAATAATTTTACTAGTTGAGGTTCTTGATGCTCTGGAACCATATTTCATACGCGCTCACACGCCCTTAAAAACTGAAATACAGACAGTTGATGGCCGTCGAACACTGATATTGATTTGATCGCGTCCTTTAATTTAATCGATTGGGAGTTACCCTCGATCGCTCTGGTCTCTCGCGGTGTTATCGGCGATGATGTAGGTGGTTCAGTTTCATTTGTTACCCTACTTATATGCGCGTCATCCTTTAATTTAGCAATTCTTAGGTTTAGCAATTCTTAGGCCCTCATCGTATGAGGGAAATCCTTTTCTAAAGTATATTCATCGGCAAGAGGACCTCCAACCGGAGGCTGTTAAAGGGCCAGAACGGATACACACTCCCCCTAACATCATTACCAGAACCCGTCTCCTCTCCAAATCTATTATTCAATTCTTCTAATGTCGAAAACAACAAAAATCCGTGCGAAATGTAAAGTACATTTAAAACAATTGTTTGTGATAAATTTGGATAATACCAACGAAAACCATGACTTTAAATAAAATTTTCTCCATTTTATTTCACAATTTTTAAATAAACAAGTAGTTAGAAACCTATAATTATCAATCTGTAATCAATCAAATCTGCTAATTAGAAATACAAATATAAACAAAACCAAATACATATTTATTTACAGGCATCGAAATCTTTTTTCAATAAAATGACATTCAATATCTGTGTTACGTCCCGTCTTTGGATTTTGGCGGCAGCTTCCTATCACAGAGAGAGTGATCGTGAGCGCGATCGTTCTTTGATGATTTCTGAAACTTAGAAACAAAACTGTTTGGCAATTTCTGTTCCACATAGTATCAGAACACTTTTTTGCACGTGTGTCTCGTGTAGCGTGATAGATAGGCAAAAGCTATGATTGCATCGCCGTCCGAACCGTTCTCGGTATGCTCGACCAGGAATGCACAAATTTGGCAACCACAAGTGTCAGGATACAAGTGCCCACAAAAGCCGGAAAACAGGGAGGATAAACATAGAATACCGAACGGATAGAGCACTGAATACGAGAGTAATTAAATAAATAGCGCCCAGATGTTATTCGCAGTCAATGACAACATGGTTCCATCAGCCCCTCGAGCTACGCACGTTTACGATTAAATTTTATCTGTGTATTACAAATAATCACAAGAAAGTAATAGGCTGGAATTTCTAAGAAAACATCGAGTGGCAGTGGTCTTGTAATTAGCCTAGATCGCGAACTAAAACTCGCGATCGGCACAACAGCGGAGTCGTGGAGCATGTGTACCAATACAGATCGCAGCAAATACGAACGAGTATTTGAAATCTCGACACAGAGCTTTACAGAGGAACATACTAAAATGTCAACTACCGATTTTGGTGAAATTTATGAATGATTTTCTTGTACAATGGTCACTTATAAACAGGTAGTAGTGTATATTTAGTATATAAAGCCGGTGAGCGCCGATTTTCCAACTACAGAAGTCGACTATGGGTAGTAATAGAACAACGACGATACAACAAGGAAAAGAATATCTGATCCCAGAAAATAATAAAACGTATTGTTCGTTTTATGTAAGAAGTGGACCATGTGACATAAAGGAATTGTGCAGAGAACCTTATGATAGGAAGGAACGATGTATAAATAAAAGCGTTTATAAATGTGATTACAAAAAAGTATGTAGCGGTAGGGAGTAAAATGTATTGAAAAAAGTGTAATTAAAGCGCAATAAAAACTTGAAAAAAAAAAAAAGAAATAATACCCAACCTCAATGCTTGAAATCTGGTTGACAAACAAACGATCTTCCGGTTTTAATATTGAAGTTTGTCGAATTACACTTAAGTCGTACGAATAAATTTTTTATACAAAAATACCTAATCATCATTAAAAATATAAATGTTTCATTATTCCCGGATACAAAGGCAAAAGCGTATTCCACTGTTGGGCCACGCTGTACGACCCGCTCAAATGACTGGAACAGGTCAATGTTTATTTTCGCATAGACGGTTGCTAGTGATCCTCAGGTTCACGAATCTTTGTCTTCCTAATTGTTGTACCAACAATTTATCCTTTTTCTATCTTTACTGCTCGTTCCGTTTCTATGTTACCATGCGATACGCTCCTGACAATATGCATCGTTATGCAATCGACTATTTTTACGGTCAGTCGATTTGTCGGCTATACAATGTATAAGCTAAAATCTAGCAGAGGTAGGAAACACATTGCCTTGTAGTTCCTTAAAAGCGGGTTTTTGACCGCATCTAAATTTTACAGACCAATATCTTTTAGTTTCATTAGTACATTTTTATTTTATTTTCAACATCATGTTACGTTCCGTTGGCTGGTGTGGGCTCACGTCCGTCCCTCGGTCGGGATGGCCATTAACGGTGCAAACATAATAGGTCGAATCGCAATAATTCTAAGAGACGGTTATAAAACTAAATACTTTCTTTTGCTTTAACGTCAAGGCCCTCAATTGATCCAGCATAGAGGTCAAATCGAGACGTTCCTTAGGACTATTGTTTCAGTCAATAAAAAATGGAAAAAGTGATGTCACGTCCCGCGACCCGCGCGATCCGTAGCGCGAAATCAAAAATGATAAATCTTCCTAAACCGAAGTAATCTAGTACGTTTATTCGAAACTGTGTTTACAATATTTAAAGTGAAAGGCGGTTAAAGCCGCTAAATCTATATCTTGCGAAATCTCATCTATGTTTTTATATTATGTCTTCATAAAGATATTAAGACAATTTAAATTGTAAACAAATCGGCAGTTGAACAAGCGTTGGAAATATTCCTAAACATTTTCAAAGGAAAGACTCCGACGTTTTTCCATCTCCGACGGATGTAAATGTAGCGACTCAGAGAAATCAACGATAGAGTAGAGCAGAGAAGAATAGAGTGGAGCAGAGTAGAGTAGAGAGAGAATAATTACAGTTCGAGTAAATTAATCAGTATTTTGCCTATCAAAGTTATCATTGTCTAGCAAGGAAACACCATTTGTCAACAGAAGAACTTACCGTTCGTTAGTCAAGTATCAATATGTAAATCAAGTAAGAGTCGAATAAACTACTTCGTATTTTATTCTTTTTTTTTTTATAATTTCAATCCTCTCTCGTGCTAGTACTCCCGCACATAGCGGATTAGCCGAAAGTGGGGTTCATTGTCAGTCGGACTAAACATCAACTGACACTATCTAGTCGTCCCTTATTTAGCACGTAACAGTGGATTTTCCCTTTTTTCCCGGGATTTCCACTCGCAAATAACCGGTGATGGGGCAACTAGCGATCATCTCCGGTACAGTATAAATACCGCCGTCACAGAACAAGTTTAGTTAGTTGTTTCTTCTCTGATCAGTCACTGTACTCATGTGTATCTCGTACTCCGTCAAAGTCTTAACTTATATTCTGTTCGTTGACATATCAACTGTTATATTTAAGCTATTAAGTTATTAACTATATATAAGCTATTAAGCTATTAAGTTGCTGGAATAAAGCATACATTATAACCTGTTACTTCAATGTTATAATCAGTCAACCATCTCTATTATCCTAAACGAAATAGGGGATCAATCAATTCGTGGCGTCAATTATTGGTATCGTTGACGCGATCTACCGCGAACGCGTTTCTCCGCGAATGGTAGAACAATGAATATATTTAAAATACCAAATGATAAAATAAGTTTCAAGGAAATAATCCTTTTAGATTGACCGTCACACCATTAAAACATTAGTAGGCCATAAAGACTAAATTGACTGCTGCTACGCTCATGATTTATAGTCGGTTCAGCCGAGACGAGTCAGTCAATATAAACAAGTGCACGTACATATCATATTGTTATTAGTCATGCGAGTATAATTAAGTGTCAATTTTCGTTTTTTTACTTTACCCGTAATAATATTAATCTGCTTGAAGCTCCTCCTGAAATCTTTAGATTTAAGAAATTGTATTATGACATTATTGTGTTATGAATGCGTTTTCATACACATCCTATATCAAATATCGTATATTCGATTTTATGTTTGGGTAATAAACGCAATGTAAGAAAAGATAAAAGCAAAAAATGGCTCGACATATGGACGGAACAGTGCCCACTATTTAAAATAATAATAACAAATCTTTGGATAAATGACACATGTGATTTTACAAATTCGACGCGTTTATACTGCAATTTCTTTTTGAAGATGAAAGTAAATAAAAAAATGTTTAATGCAAATCACATAATATTTTCCGGTAAGACAAGTATCAGCAATAAATTTGTTCATTTTATTGCATTTTGGACAAAACTGTAGAAATATTAACTACCGTCCGACCTCAATGATTTTTGGATTTGTTGTAAAACTAAACATTTTGAACAACTTTTTGACTCGCTTAGTTTCTGAAATAGTCGCGAAAAACTATCGATACCGCTACAATGAATTCTGCACAATACATCTGTAGCAGCGTATGCTTCACTATATTGGTTGCCAGCTGCCGCGGTCATAACTGCATACGTGACACTACAAGAAATGTCAGGAAGAAATTAGCTCGACCAGAACTCGGTGATCCGGAGGTGTTCAGCTAAATCAGCTCCATCAGTATGAAGAGGAAGCGGCGGAGGAGTGGAGAGAGGAATGGACTAGGTTCAACGCGAACAGTTGGACGAGTAGGTTGATTGAGGATGCAACCACCTTCCGGAAGAGGAAGAGAAACATTGACTACTATATCATGCAGCTGTTGACTGGGCATAGTATCTTCAACAAGTTCGGGGTTAAGATCAACAAGGAAACTGTTGATGTTGGGACTGTGATGCATGTCCGGATGACGTCGAACATGTCTTACTGAGGTGTCTAAGATGGACAGTTCAGCGCACCATCCTGGAGAATGTGGTGAGTGTCACATTTACTGCGGACAATATAGTCGCATTGGTCTCGGCCAGCGACCACAGCTGGAGGTTGTTTCGGAGTTTTTGTGGAACAGTAATGAAGGCGAGGAGAGTCCAAGAAATGGCCAGAAATCGAGCAACGAGAAGAAAGAGATGACGCTTGGAGTTGGTCCTGATAGAGGGTGACATTTGATATTAGAAGGAGTTGACGCGTTGATTGGGGTCTCACTGAAGTAATGCTTATTTCGCGGTGCCGGCGTGATTCTCCGCTCGAAGAAGGCTTGGAAGAGGAGGGGTTTCTAGTGGGTATGGTACTGTCATCAACCGAGTCCCACATTACCCGGTGACGCAGTTCGCTGGATATACGTAATGCATTTTCCCCTCCTCGCGCAAAAGAAAGTCGTCCAAAAGCAATAAGTGATTGTCAACAACGTGCGGTTTTAAAAATTGCATCAAATTCTGCTGCAACTTTAAAACGAATTGCATAAGACATACATAAAACGCCAAAAATTGATGTGCAAACTACCACAATATAAAGAAGTTCATTTACAATTTGCTTGAAGGAATATATATTGTGAAGAAAAAATAGCGAAAAGTTATTTTTAATGACGGAAAAAGATTTACTTGGCAGGACTTGATGGATATTGTTATTATTTCGATGATTTGCGTAAAGAAATAGAGATTTTATGTCCTCGGTTAGCAGACGATGGAAGAACAATGAGCTGGACTTGGATATCATTGAAATTAAACTTATAAGTGGAAGAATAAATCGTTCAAATTATATTACTTTAATCTACGAAGAGCTGAAGGAACATATTGTAAAAACTACAGGTTAGAACTTTATTTTTCAAGGGGGTAATGCAAGTATTCATACCGCAATGTTTTTAAGAGACAACGAAATACTGAAATTTTAGAATAGCCAATCTGATCGCCGTAAATAAATATCCTTGAAAATTTCTAGGCATAGTTAACCAGATCAGTATATGCGTAAATCATATGTAAATGAAAAACAATTCCACATCATTCAGGAACTAAAATGTTACATCGAACGAAACTGGACATTAAATCAGAAATTTATTAAAAAATTATTTAAATCTATACGAAATGTATACCAAAACGTTCACTGGCAATTATAGAAGCAAAACGTGGAGCTATAAAATATTGAAACAATATTTTTATAAACGTATTCTTATTTTTAAGATATTTTTGGTATGTTTTTTGGTACATATTATATAATAAAATTCCTTCTTTGCATAATAAGTGTATTTAAGCGCATTGAAATAATTTGCTAATCTTATTAAACACTGTTACGTCCCACACCCCGCACGAACCATAACGCTTTAATTTATTATTAGGAGACATTTAGGAAATTATTATTAGTAGGTTTTGATCGGAAACTGGATTGTTGATCGATATATCTAAGTAAGCGATACACCTGGCGGAAACATGAACGATGGGAAAGTATTGCTCGTAAGTTTTTTCACAATGCTACCCTGACATCGGATCTAGCTGTTATTGATGTAAATATTGTAGAAAGATTTTCTATAATATTTAGGACATTATCTTTCGGATTGCAGCTTAACACCGTTTGAAACAGAACAACAGGATTATAAGTTTAATTTTTTAATTATAATAATAGGATTAATTTTGTTTATAAGTTAAATTTCTAATTACGATTAATCAGTTATTCAAAGATGTCCAGGAACCTCGTCATAAATAATTCAAGAGATTGGGAAAGAATCTTTCCCCAAAATATCAAGAATACATACAAAAATTATAAATATTTTTCGTAATTATCTTATCAGATACTGTTTCAAGCTCGAGAACATTTTCAGACAAAAACTGGACTTAGCATCAACAATATCGGAAGGTACTTATTTCCTCCTGACAAATATTTCCAGTCAAACACCAAATGAAACAAGTATTCCCAGTGATAGTGAGTCAAGTAGTAATTTATATGGTATCTTTTAATATTAAGAATCGCACTTTAGTAATATATATTACGATATTGTATTACGTTATTAAGAATCACCGCTAATGCAGTTTTTGTCATGGCTGTGATCTTCTTTAGAGTATCTAGGCCACTGCATGAAGATACACTTAACGCACAGGTCACTTGATTTCTTACCATACATAAGAATGCCACAAATTGATGATTCCAAAGAATATTGGAGGGGAATTCCTGGAGTAGATAGGTAAGACCAGGAAAACAAATTTAATTCTTAGAATTAGAGCCAAAAGCAAAAATCCCAGCATCAAACTCACTTAGTTCAGACAATTTATCAATCAGTAAAATTCACCAAATAGTTCTGTCTCACTAAGATCAATTCAGGCTGTCTCATTAAGAAGAAACATTTAGAATATTCTACAAAATAACATTGTCTAAAACGTCAAAATTGAGCGATTTCTCAGGTGTTAGACAACACACATTGTACAATAATCAATATCAGGAACAATTGCATAAATTTGTTGAGCGGACCAAACTCCTGGCCAACATATGATCAGTTATTATATTCAATATTAAGCACTTATTTAATACTATTATTTTTATTATTTATACTATTAAATTATTATTAATGAATATGTAAACATAAAATATACCTGTAATTGAAGAAATCCAAAGGGCGACCGAGACTCAGTGCTGTGTAGGAGATGTGTTTCGAGATAGTGAGCGCATATCCGTGGGGAATGTTCGAGAGAGCTCGAACTACGTCTGGAAAGTCTTGGATTGGAGTTCATATGACTGTTTGGAAATTCCTAGTTTAATGACAGGATTTATCAGGATCGGTTATGGAGCTAGGGAAATGGGATGTGTAGAAGATAGGTCTATGCTATCGCAAATTTGTTAAATTACTTCCGCTCCATCTGCGTGGCAAATCAGAGCGCTAAACAGCTATTTCTAAACAAATAGTGACTGTGCAAGGCCGTTGTATAAATCTGGTCTAATAGAACCCATGGTATGTTACGTTATGACATTCAACATATTTAACTAGTCCGACGAAGTGTTACTTTGGCGTCACTCATTTTTCTATGTAATTCCAAATTTTAAGCTAGTTACATAAAAAAATCAATTACATATTACAAACTTATTAAAAAATTGTTTGAGGAATCTCTCAATAGAGCTCAACTGTCTGTCAATAAGGAATTTCAGTTGTGGAAATTTAATAGTTTGGATAGTTTTTTTGTATCCGGTTAATATGGGGCTTAACATTTCCTTCAAGAAAGATAAACACCGAGTATATATCAATTTGAGAAAACATTATTGCAGTTTTTTCTAAAAAACGACTCGATTAAATGGACATATCGACAAGATACTGCAGCAATTCACTCCAGCTCAAGAACAATGAAATAATTCGAAACAGATGAAATTGATGTTTTTAAATGTCAACCATGATTTCCTAATCAGAACCCAATGGAGAATACCTAGGCTATCTTTGTTCGCAAGATTTATGTTGAAAATCAATAATCTGGAAACTAAAATACGAGAAATTACTTCGTAATTAAAATGATGCAATAATTTCTGCTTGGAATAACAGAAATTCTCCAAAAACTAATCGAGAGTGTGGTGATTCCGCATTTTTAAAATAATTAGAAACAACTATGGTCATAGCATCTTTTGCTATATTCCAAATGTGTTATTATTGTTTTTATTTTCGTTATTTGTGATGGTGTTATAGTTATGCAGCCATAAAAAGTAACAATTGAGTTTCTAATTAAGTCTCTATTTACAAATTGTTGCATTTATCCCAGACTTCAATGAGTTTTTTTTGAAATTCACAAATCAAAGCACCTTTCTATGCTTCTACGCTTTAACCATCGTCGCGTTTTCGATTAAAGAGAGAACTTTCCTGGTGGAAGCATTTTTAACGTCAAGTTCGTAGCAACTATTAGCGCTATTTTTCACGGAAAAATTTTATAAATCGAGTAAAAGGAATCTTACAAAAGTTCAGGAAAACTAGAAATGTGTTAGAGCACAAGGTTTGTCGAAAGTCAATTAATACTAAAAGTTCGGAAGACGTTGAAATCCTTTACGTCTCCGAATGTCATAGCCTTTTTATTCGACAATGATCAGTCGGTAAGGTGTCGCCCATGTATTGTTCAACTTAAGGACCTCTGAGCTGCTCACTACTCGAACTGTCCTAATTTTATTTCGTGTAACTCAGTATAAGGAAATTTGCTCGTGCACTGTAATGTCTCAGCCGATTTTTAGTTGTCAGTAACTACTCCTAAAGAAAGCAAAGCCGAAAATACAATTTTTCTATTTTTGATTTGTTCTCTTTAAGAGTCAATCTTCACATTTTGTTATACCTGTAATCGAATATCATGTATATATTATATTTATATGTATATATATATATGTATATACCTATACGTACATATAAGCAGAAACAAGAAGGAAAAGAAGGGAACTGAACATTAATTAAATTGCGTTGGGAAACTGTAGTGCTTGCTCCAAAAGAGAAATGACTTATACCAAAATATGCACTTAATTATACAACATTATACATCTTAAAGAGATGTTTATTGTAAAATCATCGTAGTAACAACTTGCAACAATTCTTCGAGCGCTCCTCGACGCAAAGATATCCCTAAATCCTTTTTTGACCCTGATCGGTGCAATTTCACATGCACCATATTCACTGCATAAATTTCCGCAGTCTCTTTAATTTGTTATAATTATTGTTCTAAAAGTTGGCGTTACAATTTCTCTTTATTCCATCTTGAGTTAAACTTTTGTGTGTATAATAAAATATTATTTTGTTACTATGAGAACTAAGAATAAACTGGCTTTCTACTGCTTTTCTTTTCTATAATGAATATCATCTGTTCTCTTGGAAGAAGAAAGGCTAAACATGGTATACTTTTCTCCATATCACGTTGACTTATAGAAATATATAGTAAAATAAGAAAAATTGAGAGATTTTAGATAATTTCGTTCTTACGAGATTTGGTACAATATTAACATTATGCTCAATACACAATATAATCTACTTAATTAACATAAATACTGACGTAAATATATATAAAACTAAAAAAAAGTAAAACTTGTCTTTCACATTCGTAATTTGTAAATAATGATTAGAAAAGATAATGAATAAATGGAGTTCATCACCTTTTTCGAATGGAATAGCGCATCCTATAATTAAGGACGGATAAAAGAAACGGACTTACCGTGGCAGCATAGCAAAGAATTTATGAAGTCTTGATTTGTTCAGAAATCGGTTTTCTTGCATATCGCAAAATGCATTTACCATATATTTCTGGCAATGTAGACTCTTCAAATAATTTCCTAAAAAATTATAGCCAATTAGAAAAATGAAGTAATTATTAAAATAAAAACTGGAAGTAAACTGATATTTAAAAAAACAGAAATAAGGGAAGAAGGATTGCAAGCGCAAGGATGCGTAAGAGTTCACTTACAAATATCAAAATAATTGAGAATATAATTAAAAAGTAAGAAGAAAATATCGTTCCTTTTATGTCAGGGACATAAATGTGAGTCTTTTCTGTTGGATCTAATTTTTTCTGTTTGGACTGAGGTGTCTATTGAATGCCTCTCTTTCCTCTTAATTTTATGTGAGAATGACATATATACAATCGATTACAAAAATGTTAGGTCACCAGTATAATTTTTTCGTTTAATTTTTATAGTTTGAATAAGTGTGCAATTATATAAATAAATGTATTAAAATATGTTAAAGTATAATATAGAGAATCTGTGAATGCTAGAACGACTGATTTTTTATATATGTAACAAGAAACATCACAAAAGTGCAAAATTTTATATCATATAAAATTGAGGCACTTTATTACTTTGTTATAAAGCAAAAATAATATCTCCAGTATAATTCTTTAATATTTCATTAGATATTCTTTATTTTTAATTACTTCTCTTAAACGGTTTGGTATGTTATAGATTACGTGTGCGTGTGCATGTGCGTGCGCTCGTGTGTGTATGTGTAGGTATGTGTTGAATTATACTGTAAACAAAAGATAAAAGCTAGATTTTATTTGGGTCATTATACCTGCCGGCAACCAATACTGACGCATATGCTGTCAAAATTCCTTAAAAAACAACAATTAAATTAAATGAAAGAACAGCAATTTTAAATAAACAAATTTAAACATTTCTAATCTAAGTATAAATAGGCCACAAATAATTTTATGTAGTAATAAACATAAATAATATTAAATAAATAGAATTTTTCTTATTGAAATGTGACTGCCTGTAATAAAAGACGAATTAAAAAAGAAAAAATGACTTTAATAAGGAAGAAATGAATTTATAAAAATTTATTCCTAAAAAGTTGTGGCCAATCACATAAATGAAATAAAAGTAAAAAGAACAACTAATATTAGAAGAAACATGGTTAGTTCACCAGGAGATTATACGAAACTATACGAGAAGTAAAACATGTAATGTATTCTCTCAACGTACATTTGCAAAGCGATTTATTTTATATTCCATTTCCCAACTTCTTTGTTTCCATCCAGTCATGGCAGTTCAGAATTATTTTATGAAAATTAAGAATTTTCTACATCAAATCATTTGATTTGAAGGACTTCATATACTTCTAGATTCTTCATACAAAATTAGTATAGCGCGTGAACAATACAAACATTAAAAGGAAATAATCGATACAGTAGTCCAAACAAACAAGGACAAAGGTTGAAATAAGACATCAAAAATAGCAGTTATAATTCAAATTTGTATGAGAAGTCCTTAAGAAAGTAAATTCTTCTTTACATGAAAGACGGTTATGTATATGAAAATCAAAAATGTAATGAAAATACAAAAAACATAAAATAAAAAATCGTATTTGTTATTACGACTTACTTTTACATGTAGAATATGTTAAAATTATTTATACAAAACTAATATGTCTACGAATCTTTTCATTTTATAAAATTGTATGTATAAAATATTTACCTTCGCTAAATCTCTATTTACAGAAACTTTGCAGATCAAATTTCAAATCAAATTTTGTTCTCCACTTAGTACTCATTACCAAGTAATGCTGGGTAAATTCAAAAATTATAACGTTCAGTAAATTTTTATACGATGTACACTCTACCTTGTCTCGGATACGAAAGACGATTGAACAGCACCGATTCCTATGATAACAGTGACGACAAAGGAGTAGTGCTGCTTGTTGATTGGCTACGCTTCAGGACAGGTAGAACATGTACACGATCATTGCGCAGAAGTTACCTTGTGGCATACTTGTAAAATCTAGATGTGATTCTTTTGTTAATTTTCCATGGTTGTACTTCAATTTGAAGATTAATTAAATAAATGTTTAATAACGATTTTAATACCAGAAATAACTCCTAATTTTTATATGGTTATAGTATAGTAAAATATATAAAATACATGTATGTGCTATGTACAAGGGCTCACGAAAGTATTCGAATGCTCGCTACTGAAATTTTAAAGATATATATATATATATAAAGATATGTATATGTATGTGTGTGCCTGATGCACTTAATATTTCAAAGTATTCTCATAACTACAGTAAGATACAGATATCAAGATTATGCGTGTAAAATTTGAATTGGATAATATGTGTAGAAGTTAGAGAATACTCATTGCAGAAACACGCAGAAACAGAATTATAAAAGTTTCTCTATTTCTATTTCTTACTTCATATTAATATTTAGTTCGATCACTTTTGCCTCGAATAACATCTTTAAGACGGTTTTTCATACTGTGTTCTAATTTTTGTGTGATATTTATGTCAATATTATTCCATATTTAAGTAATTGTCTGTTTTCATATCGTTTCCTTATTTATTTTACAATTAATCTTCTACCCATTCCATTCCATAAATATCATATTGGGTTTGTATCTTGGGTCTGTGATAGCGTGTATTGTATAGTATCTATTCTTTTACAACCCAAATTCAATGTTTCGGATCAATATCCTGTTGAAAGTAAAGATTATGTATTTTTAGCATTTTACTTCAAATTTTTCTTTAATATGTTCAAATACCTATATTGGGCTAAAATCCTGTTTATAAATACTAAGTTCTCGTTATCATTGGCTGGCATACAACTCTATGACAAAACCACTTCCGTGTTTTACTGCTGGGCGTAAATTTCGTATTTCTATTTTAGTATTGACTTTTTTCCACACATAATTGTGCTCATCAGATTGAAGAATATTGAATTTTTTCACCGGAAAGTAATGCAGTATTCCAGAAGCTATTGTCTTTAGTAATATGTATTTTTGCAAAATTTAGTTCTTTTTTCTAATTTATATTACTAACCTACGGCTGTCTCCCAACTCTACTGTTAAAATTATGTTCTTATAAGAGTCTTCGATAGAGTTTTGGATGAACATGTTTTGCATATTTTAATATGTTTGCAAGTTTCGGAGTCGATATATTCGTTTCTTTTTTCGCCTCACGAATAATTACCTTTTCTTCTTGACGCGTCTTTTTCTGGAGAGCTTTACAGACTTCATTTGCAAAATTTTCTGCATTATTTCATTTTTTTATTGTATTTAATGGATTGTATTATATTCGATTTACTTCTCTTAAAGAAATCAACTATCTCTCTGTAAGATTTCCATTTTCATGCAGTTTTAATATTATTTCACACTCGGACTTTTGTATATCAGATCTTTTTGAGTTCATAATGTCTGCACTCTATTAATCGTAACTGATCACAACATTAAACTCAGTAGATGACGTCTTAGCACGAACTAAATTCGTTAGTATTAATATTTACTGCGTAAATTCTATGTAAACATCGCTTACCTCTAAGCATTCGATTACTTTTATGACTCTGTTTTTGCCTGTTTTTGTAATGAGCATCCTCTAACTTCTACAAATATTATCCGATTCAAATTTTACACACGCAATCCTGATATCCATATCATAGGATATAGATATCCTAATGCAGTTATCATATTACCTTGGAATATAAAACGTATCTCATATTTTTATTCTATAATATTTCAATGGCGAGCGTTCAAATACTTTCAAAGACACTATATATCTATGAAAAATATAATATGTACATCCAAAATGTGTAATAGTTGTACAATATTTTATTATGAATGTAATTTTACGTTATGAATGTAATCGTTCGTTATGTTCTCTTGTTAAAATTTTGTTGTCAATTGCAAATCGATTCATAAAATGGAAGAATTTTTTATTGCAAATAGACTAATAGATAGTTTTTCTCTAAGATGAATTGCAAATAATAAATTTGAATAAAAACGGATGAATAGATGATTTTTCTAAAGAAATAAAAACGAATAAGGAATAAAAATCGAATAGATAATAAAATTTTATTCCTTATTCCTTATTCAATAGACTGACGACTTTAGGCCTTAATATTCGTTTTAGGTATCCATATCTCACTGACATTCAATAAGAAAGAAAAACATTCGTTTAACACTCTCCCTCCTTAAGAATGTCCTTAGTGCTAACAAATAATTCTCGTAAACAGAATATTATTCCTAGCTCGATATTAGCTAGCAAGCCCGATCGTGACAAACAGACAATATCGACCTATGTATATAGGCTGTTCGGCTATAAATTTCCGAAAATTTAAGAGATGATTCTTGACGCCGAGATGAAACGAAAATCAAGAATAAAAGAATTGCGTTTTGGATTTTGTTTTTTGAATATTGGCAGTTAAAAATACCCTGCACGCGAGTAACCCTCCTTATACGAGCGAAGGAAGGTCAGCCTATGTAGCAGGGCGCACAGTGATCCTCAATCCGAACGACACATGAGCGGCAGCTTACTTCGTACAAGCCATAGAAAAGGCCATGATATTCAGAAATGTAAACCCCACGCAACGTTTTGCAAAAGAAACGGTGGATTGAGCATTAAACTTGCTTACTCGGGGAAATCCATAAGAGCATGCCGAGAACCGCCCTATGAAATATCCGAGTAGAGAAGATTAAAGTTTCCTGTATCCTTTGCCTCTGCGAGTGTCCACAGCAAAATCACACACACACACTGCTATTGTCCCGTTCATGAGTGTCTACAAAAAATACAAACAATTACAATAAGATGTTCTATATGTCCTCGTTTCCTTGTAAACAGAGCCTGACTCTTCTTTTAAAATTTTACTGTATTGTATCTTTATGTGTCTCCAGTAGTAAAAGTCGAGAGGATTTAAATCTGGGGACCGAGCAGGCCAAAGCGCAGGTCCTGTTTGAGCGGTCCACCTATTTCCAGAACAGCTGATCAAGTGCATTACACTGCATTGGTAGAATGTGGTGATGCGTTGGATTTTTCCAACTCGCCCATTTGCAAAGATTTTTTTCTTCTTGAATTTTCTTGCATGCATTTCAGAAAATTTAACGTACCGGTATCCCGCAATCATTGGTATATTTTGCAAAATATCTTTGCGATAGGTATAACACTACTGGGATATTTCTCGGCGTATAAACTTCGCGCTTTTGCGCTATTGTCGACCGTATGGTATCGCCGTATGGTATCGCCGTATGGTATCGAGGAATAAGCAAGCGAACAGATGTGTTTAGAAAAAGCCCAGACCTTTTTGGTATAATCTTCAAATTTTACATAGTTGGAGATTTATTCATATTTTTTTCTTTGGATTAGACATTGTTGTTATGCAAGAGCGAAGATATTTACTAGTACAATTATGATTATGACAGAATTTGACAAGTAACCGTGATAATTAGTTACTCGGCATGTGAATGACAATGATCTTAGACTCAATAACGAATTCACGGTCAACGGGATGACAAATGCAATTTCTTCCACAGTCTAAGTCGAACTCAACTTACTGATCCACGATTCGGATGTGACCCAACGTACTTGTCCACAGTACAAGTAAAACTTATCTGACTGACTCTCAGTCCAAGTGGAACTGCCCTTATATAGACTTCTTCGTATCCCTGTACCCCTCCGGTCAACCTTTGTTTTTAAGGAGAGCTACCAGGTGTATGCATAAGTTGTTTCCGGTTTAACTAAGAGATGTCGCCATCGAAAATTGCGCAGTATATTAATTGGACACATACGTTATTTTGTTCGTCTGGCATTAATCTATAAACACACGCAAGTTGAGTCCGCCAAAAATTAGCGTCTTTGTTTTATCGTTCATTGATCATGTCGAATTTTGTGCCTGAAAAA
>CM026176.1:8309792-8334497 GCA_014825975.1 Bombus haemorrhoidalis
GGAGAGCAGCACTTCAGCAATTTCGAGGAAGTTGGAAAATGGCTCGACGAATGGTTTGCCGCAAAAGACAAGCAGTTTTTCTGGCATGGTATTCATAAACTACCTGAAAGATGGGCAAAATGTGTAGAAGCCGATGGCCAATATTTTGAATAAAAAAAAATTAATTTTCCTTGAAAATTACGTCTTTTCTTTACCAAAAAAACCGGAAAAAACTTATGCATACACCTGGTATTTAATTACTCCACACCTCTGTTAGGTACACGTCCCTTCCATAACTGTGGCTGCGTTCAGCGACCCGTTATGTCACTTCGAGCCCAAGCCAACTGTCATAAATCTTAGGCAAACATAATTGGATTAAATCATAAACAGCTATTTTTCAATTTTATTATTTAAGTATTATAATAAAAAGACTGGACTAGAGTATTGGGGACCTTCCCAAATATTTCAAAAGAAAGGCCCCGGTGTCTTTTTATCTCCGGCATTATATTTGTATAAAATATTAATTTGACATTTTCTGGTGAAAAGTGAATATTTATCGAAAAATTTATAAACGGCTTTTCAACAGTTTCCATAAAATGTCAAATTAATATTTTATATTATTCCACGAATATAATCACGATGTATATCAGATACGAAACTCTCGCTTGTCATTTAATATTTACTGCAGCGATGTGCTACGTATTTTAAGGTAATGCGGTTTTTAAGATAATGTCACTTTTTACCTCAACCTCTGACCTTGCAAGGGAAAGGATTAAACAACTAAGGACTGAAATATTTCTCAAAAATTGTATTAAGCGACCGCCTCATAAAGTCGGTAAGTTGAAGCATGATCTAATACAAGGGTAAAGAAGGAGCATCCCTATAATATAGATATAACAACACCGCAAAAGAAAAAGCAATTATTATAAAATGGTGACTCGTTGGAGATAGACGCTATAATTTATAAATCTATCGCATCATAATCAATTGTAATGTATTTTAATGTCGACTGTTTCAATAACTACAAATCTTACAAATAAACAATTAATTTTTCTGTTATGTAAAGTAATGAGACGCCACTGAAATGAATACTGGTTCTTCTGTATTTCAGCAATGGTCACATTCTAACAATACAGACGCGTTAACAATCATGCGTACATTTCGCACTTGTAACGATATGTATTTCCCGACTTCGCCAAGAATAACGTTGAGTTGGTCAGTACATAACACAATATTGTCGCTAATGAAATAATTATACCGAACATTTTAGTTATCTGATATATCCAATAGAATCTGAAATAAAAGAAAATATTATTAGTCGAATATACAAAAATATTTATATTAGTTACTAGATTTCTAAATGAAGATATTTCAATACATACAACGATAACCGTTACCGCCTGCATGATCTAGACAAAATTTCGTAGCCGCCACAAAATAAATTGCGAAATACTTCTCCCAATCCATATCCTGCAAACCCAGGTCGACAATATTACTGTTTTCTAACGATTTCACTTCCCCTGCCATATTGATAACGTTATTTCTCTGGAAGGGCCACTCATGCGTGATGAAGTAGCTCACTACCATAACCATCTTATTGTAATATTTGCTCATTTTCACCATTCTAAAATGTCATTTTTAAATATTCAAACTTTAAATTATTCGTTACTTGACAAACAAATAGTCACCTTGACTTATACTACCTTGAAGTTTTTAAAAGACATTCAAGACAAACGCAGGTAAAATATTCAGAAATATATTTAGAGCGTCATAAACATATTTGTTAGCTATCACCGCGCAACACGGGTACCGTAATATATCGTTCATCGGCATTTCTATACTACATTCCATGAAGATATCTACGATATTACCAAATCTTGAAAATTAAAATGTTTATATTAGTCAAGTCGATTGAATTATAATCGAAGTGGAATTATTTATTACCACTAGACTACTTATTATTATTACTGGTAGACCTCAGAATCAATATTTTGTAATATTTCGAGGAATATTATGTAATTTAAGTTGTACCACATTCTTCGCTTTTCAAATTGACCTACTGAGGGCAAGGGTGAATGTGAGTACAAAATAATTAATGCTACAATTGTTTATATTTATTATTTATATAAATAAATAATTTTTTATATTTGTTATTTTTTTAATTATTACTTTATTACATTAAGCCAGATATGGTTTATACAGCAAAAATAGTATATTTACATATAGTTTTGATAATACGTAATTTTAGAACTTCTAATTATTTAATTATGTATCTATATAACGTTAAGAAGTTTACAGTTATTCATTATTACTTATTGAAATACAATTACATTTTTACAGAACGTTATTTAAGAAAATTATAAGTTTGAAGACCTCGATATCAATATCACATAAGAAAGAATTAATACAAAGTGGGAGACAGTGCTTGTGTTTGAGAAGCATTGTTAGTAATACTAATAAAGAATCTGAGCGTTGTCAGATGACATGATTTAAATCTGGATTTCTGCTCTGCATTGACAAGTACTGTCAGCAATGAAAGTAACTTTATCTAATGACGCGTTTAAATTATGATAATTGGAGCGACATCTATTAACAAAGTTAATAAAATCTCTAGAGAGCCCAGGTTCTGCATACCATCATCTTCATGAAAGAACAAAAAATAGTCTGTATTGGAATCCTGATATCTGGTATAGGCATTTCGCTCGTCACTTCTTTTGTGAGTAAATCTAGCTTCCCATTACCAGTAATTTCAATATGAATACAAATGAACTTGATAAAATTCTGATTACTATAGTTAGATACAAATTTATTATTATTTATTTTAATTTCAGTAAATTAGTTATTGGATTTATAATGAAATGCTGGTTTTTGTAATAATTTAATTATGCTTAGGGAGGCGATAAGAAATTCGTCCCAACACAGAAACTAATAATATTTAAAGCTCATAGTACTCTGTTGTAAAATATTTTTGTGTGAAAACTGATCCTTTGTGAGATATCTAATTGTGGACAATAGAATGCTGTACCTATCGATAGAATACTTTCTAGGTTGCTGCAAGCTATGTGAGTTACAACAGTATCTGGAGGGTTAGAATTAATTTTGGAGAACAAAGTAATCATGTTTTTATAATTCATTTATCTTAATTAGAATAAATTAATCCTATGTACTGATGTTTACATAAAATGTCTAGCTGTTTATTCATTTTTTCTCTCAATAAATTTTTTTTAAGTTTCATTCTTTATAATAATTAGTAATGATCTTTTGTACTTTAATTAAGATGGAATTACTCTTCACTTATTGGCGTTTTCATTGATCGCATCACTTAAGTAAACCACATATTTTGGGATACTCTAACAATTACATGGATTGAGTAAATTCTGGGTAAAATTATAGAAAAAGGGCTTCAATACCGATTCCGTTGATTTTCGGATATGTTGTAGAGAGAAGAGTCCTGAATAAAACGCACTTACGATTTAAAAGTTACTCAAAAAGTAGCTTATACTCCTTAAATTATATTCAGTCAAATGTAAGTGTTTAAAAATGGATAATTGTTATTGTATAGTAGTATATCCTCATCACAGATTTTGATATTTGTCCTATGCAAAATAATAAACCTATTAGCGTTATGCTCAAGTTTTCACCTTTATTCATTCATATTATTCGATTTACCATATACTAAAAGTGGCATCAGTTGAAAAGCCCACTTTCTATGATTTTACTAGATTCTACAGTAAATATTACTTGACTGGGCAAGTAGGACAGGTACAGTTGTAAACTTTAACGTCATTATCAAAATGTAGCCTGACGTTGCATGGAACACATATTATCGTGTCGACTACGTAATCACCAGGCACTATATCTAGTCTTCAGTTTCTATCAGCCATTACTACTCGTGCCACACCTTTGCCGATATTAAGTAAGGTACCTGTAACATCAAATTGGTTCGAAGTTATTCATAATTGTTGAGGTTATTAGATGTATGTGATGTTAATACAAAGAAATGCGTGGGTAAAGTGTAAAGTAGAAAATATATTTTAAATACTCTGAAGTGTAAATACAAGTCGCAATACTATTCAGCTGGTCCAGATCTGCACGCTGGCAGTGTTACCTTATGACTGGAAACCCTGAGGCCATCGTCGCCTGTCCACAGTTTCTGGTTTGCCTTCGACCCCATCTTTTGTTTATACGCTGCCGATGGCTTCAGTGCTTGACAAAACTAAAAGACCAGATGTAGAGTTTTCTTAGAAGTGGTGACCACTTCAACAATAATTCTCAACTGTCTCGAGATGTAGTGATAAAAGTAGGAAGAATAATCATAACAGACAGCAAAAGCACAATTTTAATAACGATGATCTAGTAAAGATTAGGGTCATTTAGCTTCTCAGAAATTAATTGATTTCATTTTAGTGAATATCTCAATTCCATTGCCTAAATACATTCATACTACTGAACTCTTAAATGAATAACCCATTTCAACGAATTCATTGTTGCAAGAAAGTCGTATAATTAATCGGCAAGTGTTAAAGAATAACGTTTGTGGATTGATGTATATAACTTCTGTGGATTGATGTATAACATACAAATGTAAAAAATTTAAGAGGTGATTCTTAAAGCTAAAATAAGATGAAAATCAAAAATGAAAAAGTTACATTCTTGGCTTTGTCTTTTAATTACTGACAATTAAAATTCGGTCAAAACATACTTGTACGCGACCAAATCTTACGAAATCGAACGGTGAAACGATGGACAGTAGTTTATCCTGTACAAGTCCTAAGGAAAACGATTATGACATTCTAAGACCTAAATCATCCTGCGCGACGTTCTGTAAAAAAAAAAAGTGTAGATTAAACATCATACTTGTCTATTCATTAAAATCCATAACAGCATATCGGAGATCGCCTCATAGAATTTCAATCAATGTTTTCCCTAATTCTGTGTCTCCATAAATAATTAATAAATAATAACTCAAATAAACAATCATTACACAAATTTCACACATGCAACGCTATTGTCCCGTCCGCGGCTGTGCACAGAAAAACCACATACATATTAAGTATTCTTGAGGTACTACTAAATGTGGTCGAACGTTGTCTTGCATGAACCACACACATTTTCTACACAAATGACTAACCACTATATATTACCATATATTCATATATATACACATGAAATAAAATAATAAAGAAACCAAAAGAAAATATTGTTTAAATTTATACTTGAAGAAATAATCAAGGTATCGTTTTATGAAATAATGTGTACCAATACAAATTAATGTAGAGCCAAATGAAAAATTATATTTATCGTATTGACACTATCCTTGCAAGACAGTTCTATCCATTTTTTAACACATCTGACGAATAACCTGTTCGTTCTCTCAATAGGTATATCCAACAATACTTTTAAAAGATCCATGTCAAACCGAATGTCATGCCCATGTATCGTTCGATATCATTTGATTTCCTTATGCACCTCGCTCCTTAATCTGACCTACTTTCTTTATTGTAAGGAGGTGTGCTGCCATACAAGAATATTTTGGCCGATTTTTAATTATTAATAACTAGAAAACAGAACAGAAAACACAATTCTTTAATTTTTGATTTTCATCTTAATTTAGTTTCAAGAATTACCGCTCAAATTTTTTACGCCTGTAGCCGAACGCCCTGTATATAACGCGTTTTAGCCTACAATTGATTGTTTCTAACTATATTAAAGGGTCACATACCCAGAAATAAACAAACAAATAAATAAAGAACAACATCATGTTTCAATTTTTACATCGAAATGTACAAAAAGTGTATTTTCACATTTGTAACATTTTGAATGTGCGACTGAAAATTTGTCGCAGTTCTATTTTGTTACTGATTGGTTTCTCTCTTATGAAAATTAGAGATAGCTAAGCTGCTATGATACGAATGGCATATAATATTCGAAATCACTCAAATATAATTAGACTCTCTTATATAAATGGAATATGAAATGATGAAAAATTATCATTGTAAACATTTATAGAAATACCTGTATGTGCAGTGGGTTTGTCCATCCAACTAGGACTCGGTTTTTGCAGCAGGGGACCAATTACGCTTAGTCGCACTATCACAACTGGCAAACCTTGGGTATTGCTGCATATAATCTGTTCTGTTAGATTCTTGGTGAATGTGCATGTATTTAAATGAATTTTTTAAATTCTTTCTTCCAGTAGTTTAATCGTCTCTATATCTAGTTTGTGACATGTATCAATCACAGCAGAGGATTCGAAACTCGAGTTGCAAAATCATCAATAATAAGAGAACATACTTGTCACGCTGTAGTTATTACTAGATTGCGGATTTTTATGCATTAAAAACTTCAAAATGCACAGAATACGTGTAACAATATTTAGTAATCGAACATATTTCTGATTAGATTCTACTGTTCAAATCATGTCCATTCATATGAAAATATGCATTTACATAAATATCTTCGTCTAGTTGTTACCATGTACGTGTATCAAGAGTAAATCATTTAATCTAACGAGCAAAAGAAATTTGCAAAAGTTAATAAAAAGAAGTTCCAGAAAAAATGTTATTTCAATACTTAATTTTTTTCATTAACAGGTCTTCTATCACTGATTATTTTCTGTATAAGATTTCTTAAAGCTACGCCTATTTTGGCAAATATTTTTTATTTCAATAGACATTTGTATGTGTTAATTAGATATTTAAATAAAAAAATTATACTAAGCTATCTATTACTTGCATCGTTTATCGATATCTAAAAGTAGAACTATGTCCGACATTTATTTAAGAATTGTTTAAAAAACAACATTTAAGTATTATTTATTCTTACGTGTAAACTTTTTACTCTATCTCTCGTAGATTCATATTGCCATAAGCTATGCTAACGTAGATCACGCTAACTACATGCTTTAGTTCTTTTCAATTTCACAGTAGTATCTTTCGTATTTATGTTGACGGCCACATCCAACGGTTAGTTGAAACTCACAGTAGTCACGATGTGGAACACTATGTTCACATTCTCTATCAATTTATTTTTGTCTTCTTGCAAAAAACCTATATGTGACAAATATAGATCCTCAAAATTGAGGGGTGCATTGTTCTGACATCATTAAAAACCTAAAGAAGAAAACGTACAAGTTTAGTTCCCAGTATACAATATTAATAACTATAATAAAAAAGGAAAAATAATTTAACGATGATAATTTGTTTCACGAATCAACCACTTTGGAATAACTCATTATCTATTGATTTAATTAAAAAAGTGTTTGGAATAAAATTTATTATATTCGGAAAGACTGATCAAAAGTATATATTCTGAATTTTTTATGAATTAAATTTTCTGAGTTCTCAATATGAAGTTGTTTTTTGAATGACCTTTCAGTAGTACTATATCGTAGTCGCTGAAATGATGTATTTAACGACTTATAATGAGGTAGAAGAAAGACAGTCTTATGTCAACAATACAGAGCATATAGTGTGTGCATGACTCGTCATGTTAGGAATTAGAAAGAACTCTGATCTTCA
This sequence comes from Bombus haemorrhoidalis, assembly GCA_014825975.1. NCBI lineage: Eukaryota > Metazoa > Arthropoda > Insecta > Hymenoptera > Apidae > Bombus > Bombus haemorrhoidalis. The sequence goes on from CM026176.1 coordinate 8,317,292, forward strand.
TTAATATACGAGAAGCAGTAAGTTTACATCGAGTGTATGATATAAATTAACATTAACAACTAACTATGTGTTTATTCACCAAAATACTTTGACCACGTAATAACTCTAACACAAGATATTTTTCAGTTGACCTTGACTTTCACAATGAAACGAAAAATTTATGGAGAGTAACTGAAAAATGCAGAGCTTAAATTGAAAATTAGACAAAAAAATATAGAGTATCATTTAAAAAACTCAAGGTCACATTGCTATCTGAAAAAAATGTAATTCATAGAAAAATCAAGACATATATTTCTGATCAGTATCCTCCAATACAATAAATTTAATCTCAAACATTTTTTAATGCAGTGAATGGATAGTGAGTTATTTCAAGTGATAGTTTGTATTTACTTACTCTAACATTCAGCATGTACCGAAAAACGTGGTGCAAGTCGAAAAGGTGTCTCCTCGCGCAAACGTAAGTCGACTATATAGGAAGACAATTTTTGATGCAAGGCTTCGTTTAATTATGAAATTCCTTCAATTGGAGTCTGATGAACGGGTTTCTTCATACTCAGATACACTCTCCTTATCTGTAATTAATGATTGAAATGGATTATTATATTAAGTCTAAAAAATACATTTATTTAGTTGAAACGTACCTCAGAACGCGTTTTCCATTCTGTTCCGAACAAAGTGTTGCTCGACGGATTATAAAAGCGTGAAATGATAATAATATGCTTCGAATCTGCACTTACCTGCACTTAATCTACAATATCGTATGAGGACGTGGTACATCGATGTTGTTGATTTATTATTTACTTCAAGATAATAAATCTTTCTTGTTCAATGATCAATTGGTAGTAATTATCTATCAAACATCTTGCAAAATAAAATTAGTTGTATCTTTCACATCAAAAGAACGATGCGATTTGCACAACTTCGAACGCTCAGCTAAACTGTGAAATGGCTCGATGTGTGACCGACCTTGTTTGTTGTTTATGACACACGTTATTGGAACTTAAATCGTAAAGCAAGTCGGTTAAACATTATATTTCGATTCATCTATGGTTTCATGACATTTTGCGCAAACTAAATCTATAATATGATCCCATAAATAAAAATAGAGCGGAGTTCAATACGACGACCTTGTCAGCCGTATTACTATCCGTCCACGCCCAGTCTATTACTTACGCCATTTATAAATTTCTGATTTCCGCAGAAAAATGTGGCAGAGCTCCATCATATTGCGAAAGTATCTTTGGTAAATAGTTAGGAGTAATTATTCCAATAATTCGGGCACGTGATAGTGTCATAGAATACAGTTTCATCGCAAGATAATTCAGTTAATGTGATAATTGAATGCAGCAGTTTTCCACAAATACTTCTTTCTGTGTTGCGTTCAAAGCAATAGCCTAGGCAATATTTATTCACATATATCACGATATTTATTCACTAATAAGAATTAAGAATGGAAATAAATAATAAATACATAGAAATAAATTGCCGCCTTCTCAATGATAATAAAAGTCTTTTTACGTTGGCTGTGCAATATTCATCGTTATACTAAAAAATTTGAAATAAAAAGTTTTTACAAGAAAATATTACCGACTTCGAAATGAGCTAAAAAGTGCGAAATAATTTCCATTTTATATTTTGTTTAGCCACATATACAAAAACGGTTAATGTCACTCATTTACGTACTAAACAGCATATTAAATATATTTTGACTTTTCTGAAGGCTGCACAAGATGACATACAATGCTTCTAGTTTGACAATGCTTGAGGACTATACTAAAACATTTCAACTTGTCTATATTTATATGGTTCAAATTTTAACAAATTCGTATATGATTGCATTAAATTGCAATATATGATAACACAAAGTCACCGAGGACATGTTTTAACAATGAGCAACTAGAAAAATACCGCTTGTGTCCGTACTGATACAAATTACATTCAATGTATAAATAGTGTACAGATTCGTTAGATGTGCTGTGATTTGGTGCAGGCCTGTGGTTTCCTCTAGCGTAAATTATATTATAATTATATCATAACAAGTTAAATTCTAGTGCGATAAATTTAATTGTACACCAACGTAACCAAAGTAACGAACAAAAGTTTATTTAACGAATTTATTGATTAAATGTCAAAATGATTAATCAGTAATAATCATAATCACTCTTAAATTTCATATTTACTTTCGTTACCATGAGAAAGAATATTGTATAATAAAGAATATTGCAAATAAGGCATAAATTGCATACTTTCTAATATTATAAATTCCAATGAAATTAATATTTATTAGCATTAATTAATAACAATTTCTATTATTGGATAATAAATAAATGGTAGATTGTCGTATAAAATCTGAGCAGATAATTAGGCTATTCTGCGACCCAAAAAGTAGAATGGTTGAATCGTAGAATCATTAGAGTCGTCACACTTATCAGAGTTTAGCAACTTTCATTAAAACGCAAATTTTAGATAAAGTATTCAATCTTATAATTCAATTTTAAATATAAATTATTTTTCAAGTTAATTTTTTCGTTGTGTATTTTAAACAACGAGTTAGTTTTTCGAATTATTTCAAGTTAAAACGCGAACAGAGTGCTTCAGCACTACAAGGGCCGCAATTTCACCAAATTCCACAAAATCTTGGGAAGGCCACACACAGCACATATAGCATGCTAAAAACTTCAGATATAATCGTTAAAATTACTGATGTTATGCAATTAGAAATGAAAATAGACTATATATTAGTTATGTTTTTAATTTTTCGCTGCTTTGAAACAGGTTGCAATATATTTAATATATTTTTTAGTTAGTGTATGAATGACCTTAAACCTCGTTGCATATATGCCCAAATAAAACAAAATGATTTCAATGCGAAAATATTTTTTTGCATTGATTTATACTTCTCGTGCGTTTCATAACTGTAATGTAAGACATCTTGTTACGTTAAGACTCCGCCGAGACTATTTCGCGTGCGGTGAGTCTGTTACGACCGACACACTTCAAATCCGATGGACTAATGACGGAGATAAAGATGTGGCGGCACTCGGCAACAATGTATATCGCCAAAGCGAAGTGTCTAATGAGCCATCAATATCCTAACGGTCCCTCCGCCGAATGTTCTAGAGGAAGGTGTGTGTAACGTCAAGCACATCAGGGACCAAGCCGCACGCCGAGAGCAAGACAAACAGATGTCTACGCATTCTTGCCGCGTACCCTTAATATTCTTAAGAACCCACCATAAAACCATCTTCATAGTTAAAGTCCTTCAGACTTCAAAACAAGCGTAGTTTATATTTTTGCCTACCACGGGAAGATAGGGAAAAGTCTGTTTTTTCTCACGTTCGGTAACTTTCTCTCAAGGGCGGTTAGCACTCTTTCTCACCTACCAATCTAGAAAATCAACCAATTGACAGCGAAGTCTATTTCCCTCACTCTTCCAATGAAACAAATCAGCTTTTCTCGTGTCCTTAGACCCACCCATCACTAGTTTTCCTCCGCCACAATATCGTCACTAAACTTACTGATTCTTTAACTTTCGAACAGTCAACATCTTCTTACCGCGTTTCTACCCTTGGTGTAATTAGTACATGCCGACTCAGTGTACACGCAATTGTAATTATTGAGTGCATAATAAAGTGCAATAAAGAAAAGGAAAGTTAATTGTTGTGTTTCGACTCGATCTTCTTATATTTATTTGTAATCTGTGTCGTGACTTGTGATTTTACGTGACACGTGCGTGGCAACGGTCGCGGACGCGTAACAAATGCCTGGATAGTAGGGATATTGAGGAGTGACAAAGGAAAAAAGAAACAGATGCGATCGAAAGTCAAATTATAAGAGCTTTAGTCTTGGAAAGTCACGACTGGAGTTAAGAAGTAAATTGTAGTTAGTGTAAACCAAGTGTTAAGAAATAAATTCTCTCATTTTTATCTTTTTATTTTTATTTTTTATTTTTATTTTCGATTTCTTTTTTTTTTTTATTTTACGTGACAGGTCCGTGCTCGAGATCAGAGCCTCCCACGCATTAGATTGTTATAGTCCAGGAAACTTTTCATTTTTTTTCAGGATCATTTGTGGATAATTCTTGTAAAACACGAAAAAGAATGGCGATGAACAGAGCACATGTAGAGGCTACGTAATTTTTGTAAGAACAGAAATGGCTAGGCAGATTATTGATCCGATGTTAAAAATGCCCTTATGCACGGCTGAAATTTGCGTGGGGCTGTTTCTCTGTACGACAGAGTTTGTCGTGAATTACGCGTAAACGATACAGCACTGCAATGTGTGACGGATAATTTTGTTTCCTACACAAGCGCGTTAGAATGAGGTTTTTCATAACTAAATTATAATTTTTTTACAGATATGATGCCAAATACTTAACTTTGATAACTTACTTTAATAATTAATAATAAAATGAGTGTGATATATTTTAAAGCACGGTACGACACATAGACCCACGTTACTTCAGTGCGTTACTAGCAGCTTCAGTGCTTTTGGTGCGAAAAATTCGCACGTGTATGGCAAGAGGGCAAATGAGGTACGGAAAGAAAAAATTGGTCAAACGACACGGAATATTGCTAAAGTAAACTGACTATTATTTAAATAGGAAATCTATTTCTTATTCAGAATTAAAATATTATTTATATCAGAACTAAAATATAGTTAAATAGAGTTCTGTACAGCTGTTGCTGCGATATAGACTTTAACATTATTCAACAAAAGCATGAAACAGCACGAACAATTTTTTTTTACGTTTCTATTTTCCCAAATACTCATTCATAACGAAGCAGTAAAACAGTCTTCGAAAACCTATTCTGATGATAACACGATAACGTTCGAATAATTAAATTCTTCGATGTTTGCTGCGATGCTTCCAATTTTAAACAATAGTGATAAAACATTAAGACTAATATGAATTATGCTTTTATTACCCAAACCTGGCCCAGTTCAATAATAATAATCATTTTTTAGATGCACTTCTGCACGGTGCTTTACTCAAGCTCACTCCAATTTTGTTTATATATACTATGAATACCAAAAAGAGCTAGGTTTCGGTTGGCACAACACTGCCTACGCAAGGCTAACACGTACGTTGTTACGCACGCACAATAGACAGAAATTACTGTATAGTGGCACCGATAGGTTTTTGCAAATATCTCGGTAACGATGGATAACCGTCAATTACATATGAAATAAAAAGTTGCTCAAAGTGTTGAGCTTCGCAACATAATCAAAAATCATTGTCATTGGAGAGCATAGAACGATTCTACAGTTTTGCTTTCATGTTTGCGAGACACACAGAAATGAACAGAATGTCCCTGTCTCTGTCTGGAACCTTCTTGTCTTACGTGTTGATTTTTCACGACTTAATTTTCGAATGGTTTCTTCTATACTTTCGGTGTATAAATTTCAAGAGCTGTTCCTATGACTGTGACGGTAACTACGTGTAATCGACATCAATAGAATCGGCCAATAGGACTCCCATTTACAATATGTAATATTTAGTTTCTTTTTCGCAACTTTCCATCGTTGAATTTATTCACATGATGTCGGGCCTTAAATATAAATCTTTAAATTGTAAAGAAAAAAACAAAAGATTCTAACGAAAATTATGATCCGATAAAAACATTTCTTTAATTTTATTGTTAAATTGTGAGAAAAAGTGAAACATGAAATATGAAAGACTACCTGCACATGTTAAGCAAGATGTAACCATGTCTTAACACGTGTCGTCATGTAAACAGTGTCATAGGCACTGACTCATTTAACATATTCCATTTTTTCCATAGTTCAAGAGGTAAAACAGATATATTCTATCGTCTAATGAAATTACGAATTGTAGATGCTTGTACGAACTGTGGAATTCCACGTATGGGCTTGTCAGGTTATTCTATGTTCTTTTTTCCATATTCAGATCTAAACCAGTGGCAAAAAAGGTAATATAGATATACATTTACTTTTGTCGCACACATATACATATATATCAAATAAATAACTTTGAACGAAGTATAAGATTTATGACCCCGAAATTTAATTGTGTTCCTTATAGAAATCTGCGAACTAAGTCAGTTTCCTTACATAATTAAGATTAAATTTTAATTTCAATACATAATTTATAGACTATAAATATATGTTATACAGGTATATTATAACTGTAGTTAGTTAGAAATGCGAGGCTGTAAAACGTGATTTAGTTCGAAAGTTGGGAAAAAATATTTTGTTTGAACACGCGAGTCTCATATGAGATTAAAATGAACCGCCGCTATTCTGCAGCCGCCATTTAAATCTACAGAAATCCAAACTTTGTCACATCAAAATGAAGATATTGATTATTCGTGTTGAATTTAAATTAATGTTGAGTGATAGCCACCATACTCATAACGACCGGATCGGTTAGAATTTACACTTTTCCGAAATGAGATTTGGGAACTTTTTAACTTTCAAAAAGACATATTAGCATATGAAAAAGATATTTTAATAATATATAAATGTTAGTCTTTTATGTCTATAAGTATTTGTAATAATTCATTTAATTATATTTTCATAGCATCATATTTTCATGCATCATACATTTCTCTTGAAGTTATTATAAAGTGAAATCAGCTCATTTAGGAAATTGTGAAAATTGTTCACCAAGAAAGGAGCATAATCTTGTCGATACTGTTATTCAAACTGAGAATTTACTGTGAAAGATGGAAAAAGTACTGGAAGAAGTACAAAATCAGCAGCAAGATGTATTTTTATGAAACCAATAGCTATGTTATATTATATGTTACTAATACAGTTGCATTCGTTCTATTTAAGATTTCTTTCTGCAGTGAAGACAGTCCTAGCCCTATTATAACTAATGTAATTGATACGTCGGTGAAGCGATATATCGGTTGAACAATTTTCCCAAGAATTAGCAACGTCTATGCTAATTAATTTTATGTAATGTATAGCAAAGTATCCATTTTAAATATGTAAAATTTTAAAAATAGGAGACCCCAAATTATAAAACTTGTAATCAAAGAAAACGTATGTAATGACTTCAAAAAGATATTTATTCTAAAGTAATCTCTGTCTTAATAAGTGATAAAAGAAATAGTCAAGTAGGGCGTGGAAAATATATGTACTGCAAAAAAAATTAGGGACTGTGAATGTAAAAGCCAGTCGCTTTTTAAGGGAAAATCAGTTCACATTTCCAGCTTTATCTGCGCTCAGTAAATTGGTTGCTCAAATAGTATTAAATCGAGGTATTCTGTCCAACATCTTATCTCTTACGAAGAATAAAGTATCATTATTACAAATACGTCAAACGTTTTGTTTGACTTGTTTCCTTGAAGTACATTTCTCAGAAGATCAAAATAGACAGAAGAAACGAACAAGTGATTAAGGCAAATAAATCTGTAAATCTTGTAGGCAGATATTTATTATACAATTAGTAACAAACTATTTTCTATCATTGTAAGAAATCTCTCGCTAAGAATGCATTAGGTTGCCTCAACAGTTTCTTTCGTTTTAGCAGAAAATAATAGATGCACAACATTTTTTGTTTTAATGCAAACGAAACGTGACCTACGATAGCTAGGAGACGATCGAAGATAAAAACCACAACATTTGACAGATTAGGTTTCATGTTTGTATCAACATAACCAGATAAAGCAGCTACGTACAGATAGCGAAAGATATTTTTGGGACAACCTAATATTAAATGATATCATATCTCAATGTATAAAGCTAGTTACATTGTTGTATTTATCTCTGACTAAAATCCAACTAATACCAAAGTTTTAAGTGAATTGAATGTTGAAACGAAGGAATTCCAAAGGTTTTATTTTACACATCCATATTGTGAAGATTACATAGTCTTAGTTTCTAATGACGGACGTAATTTATTAAAACTTACACGAGATCATTTTTTGTAGCATGGTTCGTTTTCTCTTTTATTGGAAAGCACATTATAAAAAACTGTGCTGAGGAAGCTCTCATTATAAATACAAATTCGTTGTAATGTATTAGAATGAAGACAAATGAAATGTCGAATTTTGAAGAAAGTATTTATAAAATTGTTCACAACACATTACTTTTTATTTTATTTTATTGGATAAAATGCTTTATCAGCAGTTCTATTTTGAAATTCTTTTTTCTATTGTTTGCTTTATTTTAACTTAAGTTTTATCCCTTTATGCAAATCAATTGTTTCCTGACTTTTTTTATACGAATTTTTTACGTAGTATCTATCCACCATGTAAAACGAGTTCCAGGTGTATTTCGCTTTCTTGGAAATACTGGATTTTATGTTTCTGTTATTTTTTTCACGAATATGTTATAGGTGGTAGTTGTTTAAGTTGAGCAAAAGGAATGTCGCTTAGTTTGATCCGAGTTACTCTGTGAGTCTTTTTCAGTCAGTGTGGACTGATTTTACTTTGCTTGCAATATTTGCTTGCAAATGTAAAAATATTTGCTTGCAATATTTTTTCTCTGTAATCACATCTATCCAAATATGTTTCTCAGGTGTTATAACATACTTTTATATCTAACTTGTCAAAGATATTCATAGCACAGAAGATTAGATCGAGATAGAATTTTATACTTCAATCTCTCGCCGCCGGTGGTCTTAACACGTTGAATCACGGCGGTCACCAATAACCGTCACTCAACTTAACGATAGCACCGTGGGCACCACGGGTAACGGTTGCGCCACGATTAGTAGAAATACATAAATAGTGCAGTATCGTGGACGACAATGTATTGTCGGTCTTTCAATCGAACAGTCACGCGGAAAAGGCTTGCGTGGCCTTGGCCATGAGCGGAAGCGCGTGGTGGGGCTAAGAGGAAAAGACAAAGGGATGCTAAGGAAGAAAGATGAATTAACAGTCAGTGTTAATTGAGAAGTCAGAGAGTGTGAATCGAAAAGTCAGAGAGTGTGAATTGCGTTTTCGAGAGAGTGTGGTCCGCGTCAGAGAGAGCGTTGGAACCGTGGTGACGAGAGTTGCAAATTAACTATTTAGTTGTCTTAATTATAGTACGTTATTGTATTTAGTTCGCGTTAAACAACCACTGTTTCCTGTTTAACCAACACCTGTTTAATTTTGTAAATAAACTAATTGTAATAAAGATACTACAATAGTTATAAATCTTTCATTATTACCATCGTTACTATAATGATGTGGCGAAATTAATGCAATATAAGACATAAAAATAGCTTTATTTATACATGAAATAAATATGTGCGTGTATTGTTATTATCTTTAGTCATCTTTAATGTTTTTAATTTTACCTGTATTTTTTTATACTTTTAATATATACTTTTAATTTGATGTTTTGTATAAACAATATGTGAAATCGTTAAGCAAAGTTATTACCGCAAAATATAATTGACCACTTAAATAATTTTTAGACTTCTTCGTTTTTTAAGTAGTGAACATTAATTCTTAATAAATGTAATTTATTGAAATATATATATTTGTTGTTATTATTTTTATTATTATATGTTATATATATGTCAAAGATGAAAGAACACCGGGCCTTCCCTTTGAAATTCATTGGAAAATCTCCAATACTTTAATCTTTAGTTATTTAAAACATGATATCATGATTGGTCGTGAAATTTTGAGTCAAGGTTTTGACGTAATATTGCACAAAATAGCCTCGGTATGTATAAAATGAAAATAATTAACGTCTGTAATAAAACCGCTGAAAACGAGATATTAATGAAGTTGACACTGATGTACATGGTAATGATAAAAGTCGATTAATTTCTCTTCTCGAAAAATTCAACGATTCATTCGTTACGGATTTCCTACGTACTCGCGTAAATACAGGCCAGTTAGAAATATGATTAATTGACCCAAACATCACCGTATAAAGAAGTCCTTATTGGTTTAGCGAGGAAAAGCGCAGAATAGTACGTGAGAGAATAAGCGAATTAATTAGAACAAAAATCATAAGGCCTAATAATTCGCCGTTCGCGAGCCCTATGTTACTCGTGAAGAAGAACGGCTCAGATAGATTGTGCGTAGATTTTCGAGAGCTAAATAAAAATACGGTCCCGGATCGGTACCCCCTATTTCTTATTGCGGATCAAATCGCGAGGTTGCAAAAGGCGAGATATTTCATTAGCCTGGACATGGCCAGCGGGTTCCACCAAATCCCCATTCACCCCGATTCTGCGGAGTATACAGCATTCGTTACTCTCGACGAGCAATACGAATATACGGCGATGCCGTTTGGGTTGAAAAATGCACTATCCGTCTTTCAGAGAGCCATTCTCAAAGCCCTAGGCGACCTCGCTTATTCGTACGTTATTGTCTACTTGGACGATGTTCTAATTATTGCTGACTCGATAGATCAAGCTCTAGGAAGATAGTATATCGTACTAAATACGTTTGTAAACGCCGCATTTTCTTTCAACTTTTCTAAATGTTTTTTCCTAAAGCCATCGATACTTTATCTTGGGTATTTAATTCACAACGGAGAAGTTTAACTCAACACTGGTAAACTACAAGCTCTGAGTTCTTTACCTGCACTAACGACCATCACACAACTTAGATTTCATAGTTTTAGTTCATAGGTTTAGCTTCTTATTTCCGAAAATTCGTTCTTAAATTTTCACTAGTAATAAAACCTCTGTACACACTTACTTCTAGTAACAAAAATATAACTTGGACAGATAAACATGAAAAGATAAGGCAAAAGGTAATTTCCATCCTGACCGATGCGCCAGTGTTAATGATATTTGACCGTTATTAACCGTTATTAGGTACACCAGTCAATTATGCACTTAGCTTGGGATAAAACGCTTGAGAAACTGTACGAGTATTACTGGTTAGAAGGAATGGCGAAATACAATTGGCTTTGAATTGCACCACCAATCCTGTAACGAAATAGTCCATTAGAATTACTAATCGGTAAAACAGCAAGACCCTACGGTTTGTTGCTACCCGAAAATATTGAAGAAAGAGAAGTAGATATCTCCGATGTAGGACAGCAAGCTATACAGAACATAGAGATTAGCGCTAAATCTGATAAAGATAGATTCAACAAGACGAAAGCTAAAGTAGTTAGATTCAATCTTGGTGATTTTGTATTACATAAAAACGAGGAAAGAAATCAAACTAAGTTACATCCAAAATTTAAGGGTCCATTTGTAATAACAGAGATTTTGGAAGGAGATAGATATACTTTAAAAATATTAGATGGTAAACGATCATATAAATACAGTCATGATAGACTGAAAAAATGCCAAATGATTGCATTCTTGCTGAATTGGATGCCTGTAGTGATGGCAAGAACAGTGACCATGACGATATGAGTACCCTGATCTCGGAAGATCACTAGGACAATGACCATTTGGCGGGATGAGCTGTTATCAAATGTTATTTGGGGGGCGATAGTGCGACGAAGCTCAGTGAGACAGAATGTTGCAGTTCACATGTGTTCGGGGCGATAATGTAACGAAGCTCAGTGAGAACGTGTGATGCAGTTCATATGTGTTCGGGGTGATCATGTAACCAAGCCCAGTGACGGCGTGGAAGGAAGCTCTGCGTGGTCGTGCGATCTAGAAAAACGAGATTCATTTGAGTATGAAATCGAGAATGGTGCATCATGTCATTACGATCGGACTGGTAATCCACAAGATGCAATTAGTACTTTGAACACTAATCATAATGTTACTGATTTTTGCCTTCCTTTATTTTTGTTATTAAACATTCGATCAAAATTTTTGTTATTGAACTGGACTCTTGGCTTGTTTGGACATTTAGTTAAATTGTAAATAACGTCAGTTATATCGAGTCTAATGTTAGGAAAACCCCATATTTTAGATACACCCGAGGACGTGTGATAGTCAGGATGGCCGTGTCGGAAATGAAAGAACACCGAGTTTTCCCTTTGGAATTCTTTGGAAAATCCCCAATATTTTAATCTTTATAAGTTAACCCGATTATAATTGTCCGAGATTTGTGATAATGAACTTGGGCTCGAGGCGACAACTAGACGCCGAACGTAGCCGCGGTCACGGGATGAACGTTTTACCTAATGGAGGTATAGAATAATCTCTTCTCAAAAAGAATAGTTGTAGCAGCACTCGGCAGTAAACATTCCAATGGTTTCTGCCCCGCGGCTTGCCACACACAGACCCTATTCTTCGGGCAAGATGATTACCAGATGTCGATGCATCTCCACAGTACCTGTTCAGCTAGCCTGAGGACCCCTCATAAATTTTAATATTTAATTAACTAAGGTCCTTGACATTAACCAATTAACAGCAACGTCCATTTCCCTCACTTTCCGAGCGAAGGTTTTCCTCGACGAATCCGATGATCTCGTGCCCTTAAATACACCCCATCATAGTTTTCCTCTGCAGCATCACCGCGACGAAGACACACTTTTTCTCATGCGATCTCTTCAACTAGAGGAACAGCGTCTTTGCGATCAGTGGATACTTCACGTTTTTAATAACGAGTCCGACTTAGACTTTGGAAGAAATTATACTCGTTAGCGCCGCAGATTCGTTATTGAACCTAAGATAGCCATTAGGATCTCGAGTATCTAATTACCACGATTACTTGTCAAACTCTATAATAATCATATTTGTTCTAGTAAATATCTTCTCTATTGCGTAATAACAATGTCTAATCCAAATGAAGATTCGTTACACGCTCCTAATCATAATGTGGATCGACATAAACATTATATATTAATGTTATCATATATATAATTATTAATTAGTAATTATAGTATATAATAATTACGTGTTTATAATAACTGGCATGTTTATTTATTTATTCTTACATATACAATCATTATTTTCCTAAAAAAATCTGTCGTATTAGATTATTACACCATTCTCAAAAAATATAGAAATCGTTTTTTTCAGTAATTTTTGAACATTCGGAAACCGTTTCTTATAAGCCACCGAAAGTATTATCACAGCGTTTCTAAAATCTCTGTGAACATTTAAAAGTGTAAAAAATATTATTTCGGGCATTGGGAAAATGTTCTGAAGATTGTTGATGCAGTACGCCTTCAGGACATCCCATTTTAGAAATGGGACCTTTTTACGGCATTTAAAGAGTGTAACGAGGATATACAGGTGGCATGAACCTTCTTAGAACATCCTCCCAATGTTCATCATAGAATGTTCGGCACTGTTGTCTTTCATACATACATAAAATGTCTTTGTACTGTTTGGACTAGCGATATATTTTGGGCGAGTATCTACGCTTTTCCGCTACTTCGCAAGGCAAGTACCTTTACGTACAAGGCACACGAGTTTCTCCGTTGATAAGTAAACCCAGTAAATCATTTTAGCTCGTATGTTTCTAGTAACTTTGTGTTCTCTTCAGATTGGATATATGTTTTCTTTTGAAAATTTAATATACGATTGAATTTAGGATCTGTTGTACGAATGTGCTGCAGACTAATCACGCAAACGATAAATCCGTTCAATACAAAGAACTCGCGCTTGTTGGCGACGAGAAGTTACAAAGAAACATAAAAAAAATCTCGAACTATTGCGCACCGAGCCTAAACAATTGAACTAACAAGTTCACATACTCAACATACTCGATACGTGTGGCCGATACGTATAGTCCCGTTGGTTCACCCAAATACGTCCAACCAAAACGATGTCACAACACTCACTCTATCACTCAAATTTTGACACAAACGATAGTTTAAGATTGCGCACCGGTTACGTCATATGTGACTGAACGTAAAGTCTTTTGAAGGAGCGCATGCACGAGCTTCATACGAGGAATGAAAACGTCAAGATATCCGACAATGATACGACGAACTTCGACAATGACCGGACGGTTCTGATTTGAGAGAGAGTCGTTCCTCGACGGCGTCGTCTGCGTTTTCAGCCTCTTGACTCCAGAAGCCTAGTTGGAGTGTTTTGTCGTTATCATCGAACTCGACGAGACGTCTCATGTTACCACATCGTAGCCAGTATCGACTGATGTTGCCCAACTTCTCCATACGATACTTTTCTGCAAACTCTATCGTTGACTCGATCTGATCGTTTTCGATGCAGCTTCTGTTCCCGTAACTAATGAAGATCAAGGGAAAAGTAGTTTAATACGAAGCGACGTTAACGAGGCTTTGTGTTTTCACTCTACTAGTTTGAAAGCAAACTGTTGAGAGAGATTCAATATCTACTCTTTGCAAAGGATAGTTTTCAAACTTGAACCTGTAGAATTTGCCGAAGACAATGAAATAGACCCCAAATTTTGTGATTTTGTTGGCATTTCGATTAACGGAATCTTTTCTCCTACAATCGGATTCCCAACAAAAATTTTCGACGTAATATAAGGAGAAAGGTAACATACACAAGTAACATTCCAAATAGAACTGGGAATGAAGCACGCATATCGCAATGGATTTCACGCGAAGCAACAGAGTTATGCGCATCACTTACCGTGCCTTTACCATTGATCTTTAGTCGACTGGGAGCTTACACATACGCGTTATAGGTATATGTAATTTGGAGCACGCGGGGTTGTCCATTTAACATGGAACCAGCGCTCGTAAGAATATAGAATCGCATCAGTGTGACATATATGCTTGACTACAATCTAATGTCACTCGTTTCCTACCTATTGTTAGAAGTATAATTAGTCGAGAACAGTAAGAAGAAAACGATCGCTGCAAAAGGGAACCATGCGATTTAGTCTGACGATTTTATGTCGAAATTGCTTCGAAAAAAGCAAGCGTAGTTCTGTTCCCGTATATAACTAATTCGTTTTTTTGATAACTGATATCTTGCATTATGCTTACTTGAAATTTATTACAACAACAAGGACCATTCCTTCGACACAGCTGCGAGCGAAACGGTATTTTGACACTCCAGCAGCAATTAATAGAAAAAGAGAGAAGACTCTGCGAGGAGTAGCGCGGCTTTGATCAGGAACGTTGACAATTCGAAAAAGAAGTGGCAAAAAGCCAAAATGTGCTAATCAATCTCGAACAAATGCACAACGAATTCAAAAGTCTCGGATCCGAACGCGGTAAATTTCATTGCGACCAAGGTGGCGTTTGAAGAAAATGCGCATACACCCCGACTTCGCATCGATTCACTTCTTAGATCGAAATCCTAATTTTTTCGTTGAAAGAAACTATAGAATCTGTTCCCTCATTCTGCCGGACCTGCCACTGAGCTCTCGATATTTTGTCGCCTTGTGGAAACGAATCTTAACGAAACTAGTAACAAACAAGATTCGAGGCCGCGCTAATTCGGTGTCGAAAATTTCGATACGTTTGCGGAACTGTGCAATCGTCTTAAAGACGTATTCGACTTGTGTCACAACATCGATCCATACTGCGAGGAAATAGTTTCAACTTATCAAAAACTGAGCGAGCGCGTGTTAAACAATGTTGGTCGAGTAATTACGAATAAAAATTACGAATTTCTTGCGTCGGAATCCCTCATCGTTATCAAATTTTCGCGAAAATTCCCGTTAACGGCGAAAACCGGATTTGATCTATTAAGAGAAGACTTAATGAAGAAATGACCAGTCGCATTACGCTTCCAGGTGCCCGTGAAATACCTACCTTCTTCACAAATAAAGAGGGATTCCGCGGAAATCGATTCCATTTCCTAGAACTGACAGATGGTTATGTTAGGCGTATTCGATGTGCTACAAAAACTCACGTGAATGCAGGTTATAGCAAGTGGTTGACCAGTTATCTGGGAGAAATTCAACCGAACACGGTTAAAGCGAAGCCTTTACTCCGCCAAAGTCATTCCGACTATCAATATTTCGATATGACGATTCGATGCGGAGTTTGGGTGCACGAGATTCTTTCAAACGATGATAATCCGCTATCTTTATAATTAACACGATAGTCGAAAACATCGTTTTCAATATTAATATAGTATCATAATAATACCGGGCTATTCACATGCCGTTCATGACGTACACGAACGAAACCCTTACGAGAAGCGACCATATTCCTCTTTCCTTTTTTTCCGGCGTCGATAAAATCAGAACGAATTGCTTGCTCGAAACCTTTCCCTTTTTAGAAAAACGGTCCTGCCTGGCTTTTGTGATATTTCCTACCACTGTCCTCTAGTACAACAAAGTATGATGCCTTGCACCACATACGCGATAGGTCCGCTTGCCCGTACACTGTCTAACAGATCACGAAATAGTCAATACAAAGCTGCACTGCTTTGACAACGCAGAAGGAAACGCCTTAGAGACGATAAACGAATCTACCAGGTGATATGTACGACACACCATACATAATTGTGCTCGTAGTGTTTCTTCAGCGTTTCTGCTGGTTTTTTGACAGTGAAAGATCCTTTGGTTTTTTCTGATCGACAACGACTAGAAACTCTTCTAGTTATTCGTACGTCAGATATTCCATAGTTTCCATGCGCATCTATTCCTCATCTAATTCCGCGTCAAATCTCCGCGTGAATACGCGAATTAAAATCGGACTCGCCTCGTTCACTTTACAATCAAAGCTGCGCAATAAATCTGACGTTTGTTTAAACTTAGTGTGATCAGCCTGAACAGCTTGTACAGCATAACAGAGTAGAAATCAAAATTCCTTTGTTTTCGTATTTCTCCTTCAACGTTTTCCATGCGATTTTAAAATTATCGTCACACTGAGGTCAGAAGCTGTCGCACATGCTTCATTCTCGTGAGACATAATCAAATACTGTAAATGCATTTTCTTCGTTATAGATTCGTACTCTATCATTGGCGTTTCGAATAAATTTGCGATGTGTTTGCATTTATCAAAATCTTCGCAGAATCTCGGTGGTCTTTGTAACGGAAGCTATATTGGATTGTGCGACTTATCCGATTTGTTATTGGCATACTAAAGTATGGCATAAGTACTCACTCAGGACAACTTCTCCGCCATATAGTTCTGTTTCCTTTACAACTTCTCTAATATAAGCAGGAAATAGAACAATCAGCTTCATCATGGCTAGTCTTGAGCTAAGAGATCCATCCTGACCTCTACATAGGAAGCTGAGAATTGCTTGCTTTTTCCTTGAGGTTGGGCAGCACTCCACTCAACTGTTTGAGGTGAAATTTCCCAGTGGAGAATCTAATGCGGAAGAAATGTTATTCGAGAATCCAACTGTCTTTCCAAATTCGAGATTACTTACACTTACACGAAGGACAATGAGGATGCTGCGTTGATTCCATGTGACGAACAACATAATGGGGATCTTTATCCAGATAAGACCAAATGAAGTTGAATGAAA
>CM026176.1:8334967-8363262 GCA_014825975.1 Bombus haemorrhoidalis
CCAAGAAACATGCGTTTCTATACCAGTCAAATATCAGCAAAAATTTAATTCAATTACTTTTATTAATAAGTAAATATATGTAACGAAAATATGCACTAACTGTTCCTAGTAACCCGAGTTTTTCTTCTCCGCAATTTTTTTAATCAAGAAAGAAAATTGTTACAATTCAAAAACAATCAAGAATTTCTTACAACCAGATCCTTTTTTAAAAATCATTCCTTCCACATACTTTTTTTATGTTATATAACATGAAAATTATAATTCACATGAAAAATGTCGTCGAAAGAAATATAAAAGTATATTTCTTTATTAACAGAAGAATCTGCCTGGTTACCTTATCACATAAGAATACATATATAAGAATCATAACTTTTATTAAAATATGGGAGGACGATGCTGAAGAAAGATAAGCTTTGAAGAAGAATTACGAGGAAAATTATAGAATGAGACTATTTCGTTATAGTTACAAATATTTATTATATACTTAATAATAATTAATAATTGTGCCATTACTATGTTATACATCTGTACATGTACATGCATATTTCAACTGTTTGGAGGTCAAATCGTATAGATAGACTCCGACAATCAAGGGCCATAAAAATCATGTTGAAACTGAACTCGTCTGTGACAGTGTAGTTGTTAAATAGTCCTTAACCCTCTGCCTTACGATTTAAATCCCAACAGCGCGTGCCGTAACCATCGGCAGGGTCAGTTAAACATCGAACCATTTCGCGATCTGGCTGAGTGTTTGAAGTTATGCAAAATACATTTAATTTTATGTTGCAAGATATGTGATAAATAGTTACTACCAACTAATTATTGAACAAGATTTTTAAGGATATCTTTTTAATATTTTTCAAGAAAAATATCCGGACATCAGAATACGGCCAAGCAAAATAAATGTTTGTCGCGTGTAACCCGAAGAACGTACCACGAGTCTGATTCGTGTTTCTTATGTTTAGCCTGAAGAATGTATCATGAGTCTAGTTCGTATTTTTTATGCTTGGAATACCACAAATCTAGCTCTAGGTTAAGGGGTTAAACTCTACGTAATGTGATAGATTATGCGATTACCAGTTAGTTCTCCTTTTCAGATAAAAGGGAGGTGATTCCACTTGTCGAAGCTAACAAATCATCACATTCATTGACGTTATCTGCGATGAACTGAATCTTAACAGGGAATACTTCGCGATGGATAGATTGTTTTTACATATTTCGATTGTTGACTGTAGTGATCCATGATAAAATCAACCTTTTGATTTTGTTGAAGTACGACGATGCGAATCTACGTCACGTATATCGCGGTCATGTGAATACGGACACGACGTTCGAAAATTTTTCCAACCTTTGCTTACCATGTTGGCAACAAAAGTACCGGCATTCGCGTAACAGACAGTAAGAAAGTCATTCATTTAATTTATTCTCCCGAAAAAGCATCTCCATAGAGCAACAGTACATGTATATAACATTAGAGTTTGGTTGCCTCGAAAATTTTTCCAAGCTTTACTTACCATGTTGGCAATAAAAGTACCGGCATTCGCGTAACAGACAAGCACAGTCAAATGCATCATGATCCATATCGACGAAGATTTAACGATTTCGTCGTAACGTAAGAAAGTCATTCATTTAATTTATTCTCCCGAAAAAGCATCTCCATAGAGCAACAATATATGTATATAACATTAGAGTTTGGTTGCCTCGAAAGCGCGTAAGTATGATAATTCCTCGGTCATTTCTATGATTGATAACAAAGGATATAAATACAAACGCGTTATAGCGTCGCTGATTGCTAATTCCTTAACCTACAATATCGTGTGAGAGACGTGGTACGTCTGTCGGACCAAACATAAACAACATATGTGCGAGACGTAATATGTCGTTCGAGCCAAACACAAACACGTGTGCGAAGCATGGTACGTCGATGTTGATTTATTATTTACTTCAAGATAATAAATCTTTCTTATTCAATGATCAATTGGTAGTAATTATTTATCAAACCGTCATATTATCAGATCATATTAAATATAACAGATGATAACGAGATCATGTTAATACTCAAGGAGCTTTGTGAAGCTTGTGAATAATGGTTATAAATGAAACGTTCTCTCGATCGTTGAAATAGTAGTTGACGAAATATCGACCGACAAGATTGCTGTGTCGTTCGATTTGAGAGGAGAAGAACGTATTCGCAGTTGCAAATTGTTTCCGATAACTCTCTATGTCGGTGGAGGACGGGACGTCCGACGCAAAAGGAAGAAAGACGAGGGACGCCATGGCACCAGAAGATCATAACATCATGATTAAAGCTTACATCGATAACTACGTACGCGATAATACCATGTGTTTGTTACCTAACGGTAAGGTAATCGATGTTATAAACGAAGGATCGGTAATATAGGTGGAATCGCTGTAGCTGTGGATGCGGCTACCAAACTTTACGTAGATACAGCCGTACAAATTAAACAATAATAACAATAATAACAATAGTAATAATAATAGTAATATTGATGATGATGATGATGATGATGGTGATGATGATGATGATAATAATAGTAAACCTTTACTCACAGTTTTTTTTTATTATTTAATTTGTACTTTACAATTTGTCCAACTGGACATTTGGTAAATATTTTTCTGCGTATCTGCCGATTTCTTCTTTGACCGTTGGTATTTTTAAGTTTTTGCGTATATCCTCGTTTCTGACATACCATGAGACGTTGACTATTGTTCTCAGTATCTTCGATTGTAGCGACTCTACTTTACTTATGTGGCTCATTGCTGCTGTCGCCCATAGCGGTATTCCGTATGTCCAGATTGGTTTTATTATCGTTTTGTAGATTTTTAGTTTACTTTCTATGCTGAGTTTAGAGTTTCAGCTAGTTAGCTAGTACATCTTTCTTCTTTTTATCCATATTTTGTCTATAATTGATTTAGTGTATTGCTTCCATGTAAGTTGTATGTCTAAGTGGAGTCCTAGGTATTTAACTTGCTTTGTTTGTATTATGTGCGTGCCATTCAATTGGATATTTGGTAGTTTCCCTTTTCTTAGTGTAAATGTAATATGGTTGCATTTACTGGGGTTTGCTTTTATTTGTTTATCTTCTAGCCATTTTTCTATTTTTGTGATGTGTTCTTGTAGTAATGTGACTGCTGTTTCTGGATTAATGTGCCTGACTAGTACAGCCGTGTCGTCCGCGAAAGTCAGTATTTTGCTGTTGATAGATGTTGATATATCAGCCGTGTATAATGTGTATAATATTGAGCCTAAGACGCTTTCTTGCGGTATCCCTGCCTTGATGTCTTTTACTTTAGAATATATATCCTTCATTTTTACTACAAAGGTTCTGTTGGTTAGGTACGATTTGAGTAAGTGATAGATTTGTTCCGGAAAATGTTTTTTGATTGTTTGTAAGAGATTTTCATGGTTCACTTTGTCAAATGTTTTCTTGATGTCCATGAAGAGGATTGTACAGTCTTGTTTCTTTTCTATTGCTAGTAAAATTTCATTGAACCCGTTTTCTTCGCGACCGCGTCTCTCCGCGAACGGTCGTAACAATATATATGTATCTTAAATATTATATATATGCCGGAGATGAAAGGACGTCTGGGCCTTTCTTTTGGAATGTTTGGGAAGATTCCCAATACTTTAGTCCAGATTTTGTATTATAGCTGTATTTAAATAATAAAACTGAGAAATAGTTGTTTATGATTGAAACTGAGTATGGCTGCCCGAGATTTATGACAGTGGGCTTGGGCTCAAAGTGACATAACGGGTTGTTAAACATAGCCACGGTCACGGGAGGGACATCTACCTAACAGAGGTATGGAGTAATTAAATAGCTCTCCTTAAAAACAAAGATTGACCTGGGGGCTACAGAGAGGTACGGAGAGGAATATATAAGAGCAGTTCCACTTGGATTGAGAGTCAGTCAGATAAGTTCTACTTGTACTGTGGACAAATACGTTGAGACACACCCGAATCGTGAATCAGTAAGTTGAGATCGATTTAGACTGTGGCGGAAATCGCATTCGTCATCCCGTTGACCGTGGATTTGTTATCGAACATAAATTCATTACCATCAACATCTCAATTATCTAATCGCTGCTATTACTTGTTAAACTCTGTAGTAATAACATTTGTATCAGTAAAATATCATCTATAATACATAACTACGAAGGCCAATTCACGTGAAGATTCATTACACGCCCATAACCTCAATGATAACCCGACATATATTTTACATGTTACTATGTTTGTTATATTACCATATATGTGCATCAACATCTTGTTAAAACGGTTTGTCAAAATCGTTCTTGCATAATTATTTAATCAATCTTAAAATTCAAATATACTCCTCGTCAAAGAGATAGCCTAGGTGTGCTATCTTTAATTTTTTAATGACGCATATAAAGTTTTTCGTTTGTAACGTACAATATCAAAACATTATGAGCTCAGAATACGCGATTCATTGAAAATAATTAAAAATATTATGAGGTTTAGTGTGTAACAAAAAAATTGTTGTTTAAGAACGAAATGACAGCACATATACAATAAGAAAATAATAATCAACATAAATTGTAACTAACAATAATTATTTATTAAACATGTATACTTATTTAATAATGGGTATATCCCCCTTTATTTTCTATTACTTCTATTATATTGGTGTCAATTTATATAGTTTCTGCATATAATTTTGACTTAACGTATCCCATTAGCATACAATTGCATTTTTTAAATCTTGTACGTGTTCACACTGCTTTCCATTCGCGTATACGCCGTGAAAGAGTTTTGTCCAGAAATTTTTATTAAAATATGATTGGACCAATCTTGATGTTTATACAGATGCATTATCTTGTTGAAAGATGTAATCAGGTCCAGAAATGCGTTCTGCATCATTATTAATTTGTTCTTTGATTAAATTTATGTATCGGACACTATTCATTCTCCCATCAATGAACTTGATACTTGTCTTGCCGAAATAACTGATGTCGGCTCAAAACGTCACGCTGCCTCCTTCCATTTGTCGTCGAATTGCTGACATTGTTTCTTTTCTTATGTCATGAAAATAATATCGAAACCCATCAGGACCATTCAAGTTGAATCTTTTTCGTCTAAAAATAGCACCCTTTCCTATTTCTTTTTCCAATGCATTCTTTCTTTTGTAAAGCGTAAACGTTCTATTTTGTGTTTCTTCTTCAGTTTTGGCTCTTAATATCTTTGCAGGATAGTAGAACTCGACGAACACTCGAAACACTGGCACTAACACTGCATTTTTCCATTATTTGCTTCATTGTTAACTGCGAGATGGAAACTACACGCAAAATTGCTCGCTTATCACGATCGGATAACGATGACGGCCGACCAGTACTTTTCTTTTTGCCATAATTAACAATTTTTTAAGAAATTGTGTATTACTTTACGACTTCTTCTTATTACTTTCGATATTTTTGCTACTCGTAACTGTTGCTGTTTTGGTTCATGAATTTGCTTTTTCTCAGACTCGTTTAATTTTTTTCCGCGTGCCACATACTTACAAATTTATATAATATTGTGCTGTAATCTTTACTCGTTGATAGATCATGAATTACTGAGCAATTTCTAAATATATTAACAGAGTGTGCTGTCATTTCGTTCTCGAAATAAAAAAATTTTTGTTACGCATTAAAACTCATAATATTTTTAATTATTTTCAACGAACCGCTTATTCTGAGCTCATAATATTTTAATATTATACGTTACAGACGAAAAACTTTACACGCGTCATTAAGAAATTAAAGATAGCACGCCTGGGCTATCTTTTTGACGAGGAGTGTATATGCAAATATACATTATACGTTTATATTCTTATATTTGTCGCGCAAAGATTACGCGCAGGTTCCATGTTGTATTTCTGAATTGTAATCAATCAACAAACGATGCTGTACGAAGTAATAACAGTTGACCGAGATGGGACATGACACAATCGTCCTTTCGATTCGCACGTGGTAAGATGTGCGTCGTGTTAAAATATACCAACAAAGTGTACATATATCAGTTAGTAACAAGTATTAAGCGAAGATAAGGCTAAGATAAAGTTAATTTTTTAAATCTTGATAAAAGAGAATGTACAAATACAGAGAGATATAATATTTGATCGATCATCGATTTATTCAAGGTAAATATTTTATGTATGTTTATGCACTTAAAGATTATTTTTAAGTTACTCTAATATGAAGAAAATATGTTTTACGTAATTTAATCTGTATTATTACAATATATCAAATCATATATACCTAAGATATATATATATATATATATATATATATATATATATATATATATATAAGAAATCATAGATTTAAAAGTACGTATAAGAATAATACACGAGTAATATGTATTAAAAAATATGGAATTTATAATCTCAATTTAATTATATTTTTATTAATTGTATACATAGGTTGATACTCTTTTTTTCTGCGTAATATTAATACACGATTACCTAGAAATATGTATAGAACCAAAGAGAATTAAGCAACAAAATATATATTTGTGACTATTACTGCCGGCCTATGTGACAAACTATAACGATTAACCTTTCAATCTTCATAGTTCAACTTCTCATGCAATATTTGAAATTTTTTAATTTCTATCTTTATTGATACAAAATAGGTTTAAAAAGTTTATTTTTAAAGACATGCAAAATATTTTCTTTTTCCTTTTTCTTTAATTAAAAGTTACAAATTCTTTTTATCATCTTTCATTACCTTGTGTAAAAATAACAAAATTCCTTGACAATAAAAAAATGAAAGGGCTAGTACAACTAGCAATATTCTAATATCTCACTGTAAATATAACATTAACATGAAATATGTTCAAGTGTCCAAAGTTATAAAGCGGTATGAGTTACATTTAAGATTCATATGAAAATTGCATATGTTTATATATGTATACCTTTATGTTTTTCTTATATGATGACCTTCTAGAATATTATAGTAAAATTGCAGTATCAATTTGTTTATATTATAGGATAAGTAGAAGATACTACTATGTATAGATGCTTAGGAAATTAGAGAATTAAACTGCTATGATTATTTACTTTTTTAAATATATTCTAATACACAACATATATCACTGTTGCATTTCATGAATTAAGATATGAGTACGAGTATAGATATGAAATTATATTAGGCATGAAGTAGCAGATAGCAAACTTGTAATATCCATACATAGATTTTGAAGGATATAGGTACTTACGTATTAAGAAGACAATTTTTCAATGCGTTAATACATGTTAAATGCCATCATTATTTGTACCAACATTAATATGCAATAAGTAAGCATTGAAATATTGAACTTCTGTTTGCTCTTTTATTTTTTGTCATGACTTATCAAGATAATGTATTCTTTCATTAATTTTAAAAACCTTTAAGCCTTTAAGTAAAATTATATTTAAGTAAAATTATATTTAAATCATCTAGAACATATGAAGCACTGATGGATTAGTCTTTTTAAATATGAAAAAATTTTTTTTATAAATGTAAAAATATTAGTGTTACAATGTTAAACTTGTTTAATATAAAAATATGCCTTTCATATAGATTCAATTACTTTAAAATTATTTTTCTCTATATAATATGAAGCATTGATTATGGAATTATGCTTTGATACTTTCAAAGCAATTCTTTCATCTTCATTAAGATTTAACAAACATGATTAATATCATTGCATTATATTAAAACAAACAAATGTTTTGGAAATAGCGAAGAGCATAAGTCATTGAATTTTGAGTTCCTGTCAAATATTAACAACCAAATACATTTACGTTTTTATCATCATGATATTAAATGCTTAGTGTTAATTGTGTATTAGCTGTTTATTCTTTTTTTTGTTATTCACCATATTCGAATAAATTAAATAAATTTTGATTGTCGTAACAAGTTTATAAAGTGACAACTAGTGCAGCGATGATAGTGTAGTATCGTGAACAAAAGGCCTAAGAGATATCGGGCAAACCATAAACATTGTCGTGAGAGAGTCGAGGTGCTGACAGGCCCATCAATGTGTCGTCAGTCCTTCAATTGAATAGTTTCGAAGAAAAGGTCTACGTGACCCTGGACGCGAGCGGTTGCGGAACACGTGCGTGGTGGGCCTAAGAAAAGACAAAGGGATGCTAGGACAGTCAGTGTCAGTGGAGAAGTCAGAGAGTGTGAATCGAGAAGTCAGAGAGTGCGAGTTGCGTTGTCGATATAGTGTTGCTAGTGTTGTCGAGAGAGAGTGTGGTCCGCGAGAGAGAGAGAGAGAGAGAGAGAGAGAGTGAGAGAGAGTGAGAGAGAGATAGCGTTGGATCCGTGGTGACAAGAATTGCAAATTAACTATTGAGTTGTCTAAATTATAGTACATTATTGCGACTAGTTCATGTTAAACAACCATCGTTTCCTGTTTAATCAACACCTGTACAATCCATTCATTGTAAATAAATCATAATTATTTACGATACTACAATAGTAGCAGAATAATCAGCTGATGATGGCACCGGACTAAAGTTGCGCAGAGAAAAAGCGACCCTTGTGAGCTTTGTGACATCTTGGAAAAATTGTTGAGACAATTCCGTGCCAGTCCGAGCTAAATGGGACTTCGAAGTACTTGAACTAAACTTTACTGGGAACGACTCAATATATTTGTACATAATAAATTCTTTAAATGTCTGACCCAATTTAGCTTGACAATGAATGTCCAGCTTTAGAATTCATCGACAAATTTACATCGTCGAACTTATATTGCCGTATACTCGTGACTATCTCTGATAACTCGATGGCTTTTGTGAGGTTTTGACACGTGTCGTTGTGACGGGCTCTATAAAAAACGTGACGCTACCATATAATAGAACAAGTATACCTTACTTAGATATGACCAGCCGTATAAAAGATCCAGAGTATTCAATGTTTGTGTACCGGGTTTCAAGAGTTATGCGATGCTTTATCATGATGCTTAAAGTGATGTAATAAATTTAAAGAGTATTTTAGAAGTTCTTTTGCCGATGCGGGTTTTTATTTTCTATGAAAAAGTGCTAAGATGCTTGTGTCCGAAAATCATTACTTCCTAAAATGTTTTAACTTTAATTTTGTTGGATTTATTTGTAAAAGACGAAGAAAGCAAAATAGCTTTCTTGTGTTTATATATCTTCCTTTACCTCTTTTTGCGCAGTAAAAATTGAACAATGTGGAGCGAGATCTACACACACGCAACGAGTAGTAACAATTGTAAGGACATTGTTCCAAGAATTTCAAGATATCAAATTATTTCGAAACGATTCAAATTTTTCGCCATATGCTCAAATTCGAATTGATTCGAAGTGCTTGACAGCCTATTACTAGCTATGATATCCTACGTACCACTTGACTTTTATAAACCAAGTTTCTTTAGATCTCTGAGAAATAATGGAAATATTCAAGGCGATCAGGATTATTGCCGTACTTTGTATGTTCTAACCGAATAAACTGGAAATATACGGTACAAGTATAAGGTTTCAGTGACAAAATCATTTCCACAACATTTGGGCTTCACTTCCTTCCCTGTGCAGCGAAGTGTCCTCCAAGTATTACCGCTGAGTCAGTAGACAGAAAATTGATTTCAGATTTTTGGTTTACAATACATTATTAACGAATTTGGAGTAAGATAGCAAAAACGCTAATTAACTTTTCGAATTTTTTGATCCGTTGGTTAGGAAATTGAAACAACAAGACCTTTCCATTTACCAAGAGACGGTTGATCCAAGTAACGTCTATCAATGTGGTATGCAGATTTTCGCCAGCCCAGCGACGTGCATTGTGAAAATTAAATATCCCGTTTCTCGCAAAACAAACCTCGTACGTGAACAATATTAATTGTAAAAAACGAAAAATTATTTAGACACGTTAAAGTAAGCCACCTACAGAAAGTTTCTCGTGATGCATCACCTTCTCTCAAGGTTTTTAGCGTATGGCTTCATTATGTTCTCTTGTAGTGAGAATGCATCATCCTTTGCAAAAACGCATAGAGCCCGTTTCTTCCCTTGTGATAGCGTACCGCATGATTAATAGCAAATTCAGCTTTCCAGTGACTTTTGGCAAACATTTTTTAAACAGTATTCATCTTTCATTCTCAAATCAATAATAAATTCTTCAGCGCTGTACTTAAGGCAATTTTAAAATAATCTTCTCTATCATCAACGTCATTTTTGATCGTTCTTTCTGGTTAATAGATGAGTCGTTACATAAGCAGCTTAAGCTAATAATGGATCTCGCGAGCTCACAATTTTCCAGTTTCAATGATTCATAAGCGCACAATGAATATTGACGAACTGATTCCTCCAAAAAAAATACAGAATAGTGTCTGTTTACTTCGATTTTTCATATTTTTGTGTCTAATGCACTTGACTAATGACGTATCACAAACTAGAAACTCGAATGGTTATCTATTAGATGTATATAGTTATATTATATTATATGTATTATATATATATTAAAATTGTAATTATAATAACGTAACGCGGCACTGTGCATACGACAAAAGTAAAAGAGAAAAGTAGGCATATTTACATAAACTTTATCTTTGCCTTCCATGCATCAAATTTGTTGAAATTGAAGTTAATATATCTTCTAAACTAATGATTTTTCGACATAAGTAGATCAATATGATATATTATATGAACAATAGGATGTTGGGCATCGAGACGGTCGTGTGGTAGATAGTATTTACCTGCACCTGTTACTCTCGACGTGAAGGATCGATGAAGATTTTCTATGACAATGTTTACAGGTAGAGGTTTGACAGTCGTTCGCGATATGGTTACTCTATAATCAGTTAGAGCATAATAGATCCTATACATTTATTAATTTGTAGGAATTTGATGTGAATAGAGATAGAAATCATACGATACAAAGTGTGTGATCCTCGCAAAAATTACACATTATCTGGTGTTGTTCATAATGAATTGCGACTGAATGTTTGCTAACTATGGAAAGTGGTAAGTTTTTGAGCGTACAATGTATGTAGGTGGAACCCATGCAGTATATACACGGTTGTATCGCGGTTTATTTCAGATGACAGAAGTAGATACAAAAGAAGGATTCACATCAGTTGTCTAAGAATATGTAAGGCGCAATAGTGAGATTCGATGTGATTTAAAAATGATCGAACATTTTAATACAAAGCACGATGAATTTGCGGAATGATGTGATTGACAACGATTATCTCGAGCTGATTATATCGTTTCTGTAGAATATCTCAAGCAATTGAATAATTTACGAACACGGTATTACCGAGAGAATCGATTGCTTTACCTATTTACCTTTTTCGTGTCATACGTAGGATCGTAAGTACATGAACTTCTTCAATCAATTCGTATGTTGCCGTGAACATACATGCGGAATTTATCTGCGAAACCGAATCATTCGCTGTACGAACAAATGCTGATTCGGCATGAAAATAAAATTTGCCTTGAAGGTTTCGCGTATTTCCCATTGGGATTTGTGATTGTGTGGATTTATCTATTATATCTGTTGCGCGAGCTTTGCAATTTTGGAATACGCTTTTTAAGCTAATTCCTTCACGCATTGAGTGACTGTCGTCCGTTTGATTTACTTTAGTTTGTAATTTAGTGAAGGAGACAAATTCGTTTCCTAGAACTTCTAATTGTACGCGAATACTCGTTACAGATGTTCCTTCCTCATAGCTATCGAGTGTGGTTACTTTATATACGTTGTTTATGGAAGCGTTCATAGAACAATTCCATAATGATCAATGCAAAATCGCGTATGCAGTATCCGTCATACACGTGTCGGACATAACTATTATCCGTTTTTATAGCATAAATCCTTTTTTTTTCTAGCCAGTTGCATTGCATGACCAATTTATTTGTAATTAAATTCTTCATTACGTGCTGAATAAAATTGTAATTATGAGCATCCCCTATACTTGCTAATTCAAGAACTTGCAAATTAATAATTTTGTTATAATCAAGTCAGAACTCTACCCTTACGGTTAATGTTTTATTTGATTAGTCATATCTGAAATTATTTTCATCTTGTACGTGAATTTCCAGCTTCTGTAATTCTCCTTCAGAATTGATACGAAATCAAGTATTTTCTTGAAGAATAGATTTCTTATGCTCGGACGAATTCGGTTATTGTTTCATATATTTTTTCTATTGTTTCTAATCTTGATTACTTTTTTTTACGCTTGGGGAAGTCCTTATGGATACCCCGCCGCTCTTCTGCGAAGCGGCGGAATAGTATCGGACCATATCGACTAAAACCCCACGGTGGTCCGCCTGACGATCAACAGGGCTGCCCCGGGATCTCTCTCGAATTACCGCCAGAGCACTCCTGCTGCGTCTCCTCCCATTCTGAGGAAGCCATTCCTTAGGTTAATTTGGGAATTGAGAGGGACTACGCTATTTCCTGGGCCGTCGTGCAAGTCCAAGGAGATCCCAGAATCTCTTCGACGTGACGAATCCTATGACCACCTAGGAGGCGGCGCAAGGCCGCCCTTTGACATGGAAATCTACAAGAGTGAGAAGTTCTTACCCTCCCCGTTCTGCCCGCTTCTTTGCGAGCATTACTTCTTCGCAATAGGAGCGGACTGCGAGGAACTCCTGTTGTCCACTCAGCATCGCTTTCACGACTGATGAGGGATCCAAACTCTCGCCAGTCGTTAGTCTCGTTAGTCGCAGAATACTGTGGGAAGCCTTCCACCCCGGATAAAACTCCAGCGTGTGCTCGGCCGTGTGCTCGCTTTCTCCACATTATTGACAAGTCTTCGTCACCTCCCTCCCGATTTTCTGCAGGTATTCTCCGAATATACCATGTCCAGCGAGTGCCTTCTTTTTCTTTTTTTTCTTTTTTTTACGCGAGGAAGGGTAAATGCATTACTCATACCCAGTGACCCCTGTACTGGGTTATGTGGGACTTAGCAAGGTGGTAGCGCAAACCCACTAAAAACTCCTCCTTATTTTCGTTACTGGAGTGGTACTCGATGTTTCAACCCTGGGACTACCATAGGGCATTATTTCGGGGTTAGCCTCTACATAAGCGTACCTAAAGATTACCGGATGGAGGACTCTATGTTCTCCGTCTTCCTCTTTTGCTTCTTCTCTCCGCTATCTTTTCTCTGGTCTGGCGAGCCTTCATCACAGTTGCGCAGAAGCGCGTAAACCGTTGCCAGTATCCGTCGTCACCTACTATCACCCTATTACGTCATTGCCAAGCTTGAGCTCTGCTCCGATATTGCTTTCCAGGGCGGCTCTTTCCACTGCCTATCTCGGACATCTAAAGAGCACATGCTCGGCATCATCTTTGATATCTCCGCAGTCCCAACATGTATAGATCTCCTTGCAGATTCTATACCGATAATGGTTGATAATGCCATGACCAGTAAGAATCTGCATCATATGACAGTCTATGTTACGATTTTTCTTTTTATAAAATGCTGTTGGGTCTTGAATCAGCATCTTAGTTGGTGAGATTGTAGTAGGCCGATTCCATCCTTCAACGCTCCTCCGTCTCCTAATTGAACCTACACCGGTCGACCTCACTAGAAGATTCTACTTCTGTCCCCTGGATCTCTTGCCCGTCTAGTGCGGCAAGGCTCTTTCTACACGCATATTGCAATGTTTGCATAATGTTTAATCTATCGAATTGTGGAACACGAGGAGGTACGAAGTGCCAGTTAGTGTTATTGTTAACAAGATATCCTTCAACTTTAGTATTCTGTACTGATGGCGTTGTAATAATTGTTTCGAGTTCGTATTTTGCTCTGGTGTAAGTTGGGGTTAGGTAGTAATATAGTAATAGGCAAGAGACATCGATATTGCAATTAAACCAGGGCTTGCATTGTAATTTATTTTTTATAAAGGATTCGGTGTCGATACGAATGAAATACAAGACAAGATTTTTTCCAGTGACATCGCTAATCTTACTCTTTCGATAGTGGTTATCGGTTTTCGCACATAGTATGGCAAACCAGGACGGATCAAACGGATATACACTTCGAAGACAGCAGACGAAAGACCGACAAACCAAAGTCAGTTGGGGAGGAGAAAAATATCACGGGTATGGGACAATAGTCTGTGGCATTCCGAACGGATGAAAACATCGACTGGACGCCATGAGACACACTCAAGAAAACCAAGAAGTCGAGTTAAAGTCCACAAACCATAACGATTAGTTCTACATATTGATTTCAATATTTTTTTGCCACGTGCAAGGATGAATTAATCTCCAAGGATGAAAGAATCGTAATGCCATCTGTTGGCGAGAAGACGCGTCTGCGGTGTGACTCGCCTGGATTAGCTTCCTGCAAATAGAAATTCCTTATCTCAATTAAAATGACGGAGATATTTAGATAGAATCTGATACAGAGCCTTAAAGTTTAAATACAACTATATATATATCGGGTTGCATTATGATTAGGGGCGTGTAACGAATCTTTATTTGGATTAGACAATCGCTATTACGCAATAGAGAAAATATTTACTAGTACAAATATGGTTAGTACAGAATTTGACAAGTAACCGTAGTAATTAGATATTCGAAATGCTAATGACAATGGCCTTAGGTTCGATAACGAATCCGCGGTCAACGGGATAACGGATGTTCGCTCCCAAGCCTAGACCGGACTCGACTTAATTTTTCCGTAGCACAAGGATTACTCGACTTTAACTCTTCATTGAAACATAGAGTATTCACCGATCGTAAAGACGTTAGGTAACTGGCTAGTGAGATCTCACGAAAAAGAATGACAGTCCGTCGCAATGACGCTGTAGAGGAAAATTATGATGGGGTGTGTCCAGAGGCACAAGATCATTGGATTCGTCGAGGAAAGTCTTCGTTCAGAAGGTGAGGGAAATGGACGTTGCTATTAATTGGTTAATTTCTATGTTGATGATTAGAAAAGGATGCTCGCCGCCCTTAAGAGAGAGAGTTGTTAGCGAAAAGCGTTGTTCGTGACAAAAGCAGATTTCCCTTATTTTCTCGCAGTAGGTGATTTAGGGACTATTAAGAGAGAGACTGTTTATTCGTTTGAAGGATCTTAATTAATTAAATATTAAGATTTACGGAGGGGGGCGGAGGTCCTCGGGCTAGCGGAACATGTACTGTGGAGATGCATCGACATCTGGTAATCGTCTTGCCCGGAGAATAGAGTCTGTGTGTGGCGAGCCTCGAGACAGAACCCATTGAAATGTTTGCTGTCGAGTATCGCTACAACTATTCTTTTAAGGGGAGCTATATAATTACCCTATACTTCTCTTAGGTAAAAACGTTCATCCCGTGACCGCGGCTACGTTCGGCGACGAGTTATCGCCTCGAGCCCAAGCTCATTATCGCAAATCTCGGACAATTATAATCGATTTAGTTTTATGAAAATTTAAATATTGGGAATTCTCCAAGGAATTCCAGAGGGGAGGCCCGATATCCTTTCATCTGCGACATATATATACACTCGTTCTCGTCCGATCACGAAAATTTAAACAGCGCTGGGCACGGATTATACCGATGGTTGGCCGCTTGGGAACTCCGTATGGCGTCGAGCTTTTTTATTTTTCCAATCTCTTTTTTGTTTTTTCTTAATAATTCTTGGTCGTATACATAAAAAAAGTGTACATTTGTTATTATATGACTAATACTATATATTGTATCATTTTTTCATACACGTACAAATAAATTACCGTGTGTTTTAAAAGTGAAAGAAGTCATGTTTCTTGTGATGTTTCTTTTTCATGTTTCTATTCGGCTTATACCACCGAATGCAGTACCTAAGTACGAAAAAACCCGCTCATCTCACCGTTGTTACCTCTCAAGGTAACGTTATATGGGTGGGGTTATATCGGTCTATGCCAGCTTCTATTGAGAATGTTGCGGTTATAACGTCTAAGTATTTAATCATGAACAGCCTGTTGGTTAGATATGATTTTAAGATGGAATAATAGGTGTGTGGAAGTTTACGTTCAGGGTTTTTAGTAACTTTGTTAGTTTTCTATAGGAGTCTGGATTGGCCGACAGGATTTTAACCTGACTATTTTTAATTTTTAGTATGTAATCCTCTTTGTTAATATCTTTCTCGATGGACTTTATCGTTGTTTGAATGTCGATAACATCATCAATGAAGATTGATGGGGGAGGAGGATTTTTTGTGTATGTTGATTTGTTCATGTTTCAACTATGTCCATAGAATCGTCTATAGATCCTAATATTGCGAATAAGTTATAAGTGGTAACGTGGTTTGTTGACGATTCGTTCTGACTAGTGTTTACATCTTTTTTTTGACTGAATCAAGCTTACGTTTTTTGATGTTGTTAGTGTGGTTTGAAAAATGGGATATATTATCCTTTTGCCACGGAGGAGGTAGAACGGTGCGGTTGTAGTTTTTTTCATGAGAGCCTGATCTAATTACTTGGGCCTTATTACTAGATCTTCGAGCTAGTTAATTTAAATTGAAATAACTAGTCAAGAGGCTATGATTTGGATTAGAGATTAGAAGTGTTGGATTTTCTACGAGTAAGTTTATAAAACACTTGGTTTATTTCTGTTTCAACTCACTTTGGACAGAGAGTCGTCATTTGTTATATTGTGAACTTCACTGACTTCACTAGACACACGTCTACACCCTTTGACAGTCGAAAGGAAATTGACGAAAGATATAGTACGAAAGTGCAAAGACAAATTTCAAATATTTTGTTCTCATATAAAAGTATATGAATGTCGCCGTATATTTATACAGTCGCAAAATTCTCATGGTGGAAGTTAATAGGGGCAAAAGGTAACTACTACTGATTAATAAAAGCATTCTGAATAAGATATACAGTTATGCAGATTATACAGATATACATAGACATATACTTCTAAGAAATTCAATGTCCTAACGATAAAAAGTATGGCTGTTATAAAATTTATACAGAACATTGTCAAATCACAATCTGTATGTATGAAATGAATATTATCTTATCTTCTAATGACATTTCAATATTATTACTTTTATATGAGCGACGCACGAATAATGAATCTTATTTCGTTGTATGGTATTTTCTACGTCTCGCAACCAAACATATTAATATATGTTTTAAAGAAAGAAATCATTTACAACAACTATTTATGAAACGCCATCAGATTAGACTACATGTATAGAAAATTTCCTATGTTGCAATAACGATGTCGATTTTCGGCTGTTTTGGCGTTTCGTAAATAATTTTTTCCTTACCATATACAGCTTCTACGTAATAAATTGTCATTACGAAATGCATCTATATGAAAATTCTGATGATTTTGAATCTCAAATGTCGCTTTAAAACAGAAACTAATACTGACGTGGCTTTAATTTTAGAAATTTCCAAATCTAAGTTCAATTTTTCCGATTGAACTTGCGTCAACTAGATGAATATTTTAGTGAATTGTGATTTGTTACAAGTATTGTTATCGAATATCGATTAAAATGAAAATCTTAAATTGACATTCAAGTAGAAGATTTAGAGACTTCGTTCCAAGATTATTGTAAACAATGCAGCATAATGAAAAAAGTAAGCGGATATGATATTTCGGAATATACTCGTTAACCATAATATTTGCTACTGAATATGACTAAAAGGAAACAGCAATTCATTTATAATTTATAAAATCATGTCTATAAGTGCAGGCTCCAACATAAATGGAATGAATTTTAAATTACTTCTTTAAACCTAAACTTATTGCAACAGTTCCAAGGCTGATTTTTACTTATGTAATAATATGATATTGAGTATTTCTAATCGAATTACGACAATTTTTCATTCGATGGCCAAAGATATTTGAACTGGAAGAGTGATACGCGAATCAGTTAATCTTGAACAAATAATACTATATAGTTTTACGGAACTGTCTATGTTTTATATCACATGTCGTGGAACGAAAATCCAAAAAGTAAATCCGCATTTATAATGATTTTTGTGACACTATCTCATCATATACATTTTTTCTTGTTACACGTATAAAAGAATATCAGTAAGTAGCGAATGAAGTTGCGACCATTTGATAATTGAGATTTTTCTGAAGAATTAACGAACACAAATTTAATGTTCGGATATGATACTGCAATCTACGACATCGGCGATACCTCGAGTTCCTAACAAGGAAGATAAAAGTACTGCATTCATACATATAAAAAAATAACAATCGCCTCGTAAAAAAGCACAATTACATGCTTTACATTAAATCAACAAGAACAAAGAGAAATATACACAAACCAATTATACTTCTACCATCAGAAACAAATATTTAAAAATTGCATTACATAAAAATTTCTTTAATAAATCATATAGAAAATATTACAACAAAAACTTATTATATAGGCTAAGCAAGAGAAAATCCAAACTGTAGATAAGAGATCAAAGAATAAGGTGCAACCACCAAAATTACTGAGAACAACACTTAAGACATCATGGTACGTAAAAAACGATAACGTAGTGAATACCTTAGCTGAATACCCTCAGTTGAACAAATGCACAAAACTGGATCAATACTCGCCAAAATCCAATAATAAAATAGTGTACAGTACCAATAGTAAGAAGATTAAGTAGATTACATTCAACGAAGAAGCATCCTAGGCCCATGCTAACGATTAGGCACTACTGAAAGGATGGTCAAAGGAATGATCATAGGAAGATAGACATTGGGAGAAGTTAAAGAATAATAGGAAAATATATGAATATACATGCATACATATGTATGTGTATGTACATATATGTATATACTATAGTGATAAAAGGATCACTTTTATTTAACACGTTGATTGCCATGCGAATTTTATACCTTGCCCTGTAAGCCGCAATTAATTTGTGGAAAATATTTTGTTGTATGTGTGCATTTTTTCTTTAACGATGTTACCTATGTCTTTCGCATTGTTAAAAATTTGTTACCATATCAAATTTTATGTTATTTTATTTATTTAAAAAACTGTACTATCGTGAGCCACCGACTGTCAGTCAAGTGGCAGTAAACGCGATAAAAAATATTATACTGTAAAGTCAACCATAATTAAATTTACAAAATCATTTGCAGGTAACAATCAATTTGTAGCGATTGTTTCGCATGTTTGCGTATTGTAAATAGCTGGCGTATTTCAACGATATCCTAAAAAGTATGTATGAGTGTGTTAAGTATGCACTGTGAATATGTATTATGTATGTGGTATGATTAAATATGATCTTTATTCCAGAACATATAGATATAAATTTTATTATAAAAATTGTTAATTCAATATATTTCGTTTGATACTCTTGAGAATATTTGTATACTGCATAAAAAACTGTATTTACATTCAAGAAATACAGAAATTTTCATCTCACGTGCAAAAATGTAATTTACATTTTTGTGATTTCAGTAAAGGAATGTCTTATAATTCTAAAATCAATTTTCGACTACTATTTTTTCTGTTACTCAAAATATACTTCAGGACAAATTTTTTTGAAAGATTTCAAATAGAAGAAAGTTATGCAACAATCTGATAATGAAAATAGGTTATTATACGTGGCAAGCTAAAGCTATAGCAGAGGTAAGTACAATGAACATATAGATGAATGATACGCTTGCGTGTATTATAAAATGTATCGCACGGTATAATGCATGCAGAGCTTATATATCGATGGCTTACTGCATGAATATTGTATATTGATCTTTAGCGATTTTTGTAAAAAACAGTTTGAAAAATTCTATGATACTTTATAAAATTGGTTGCAAGTTGTGTATTGTTGTGTATGTGTGTGTAAAATGGCAAAGATGAATCATGGTTCTTGAAAAAATCTCTATATAGACTAAATACATAAATCAAGAACATTATTTTTGGTTAAATGTAATTTTTATATAGTATAAGGAAAGAAGCGAGAATTTTTTGTTACGTATAAAGATTCAAATTTCATAGAAAGTGCGCGCACAATATATGTACAGTATGTAAATATGTATGACAGATAATTTGCAACGCCATTTAAAGTTGAAACAT
Organism: Bombus haemorrhoidalis; assembly: GCA_014825975.1. NCBI lineage: Eukaryota > Metazoa > Arthropoda > Insecta > Hymenoptera > Apidae > Bombus > Bombus haemorrhoidalis. The sequence goes on from CM026176.1 coordinate 8,354,958, forward strand.
AATGATAACGAATGCGAAATAATATCATTGTCTGCAGTAATATCCGCTTAATTATCACGGACTTATGCTTGTCAATTTCTAGAATTCTGTCAGTAATGACACATTATCAGTTACAAATACGAATAATAAAATTCATGTATTTTTTTTCTTTAATGATATATAAGGCGTAGTGTGAGAGATATGTACAAAGTATATAAAAAGTAAGTGTAGAGTGTGTAAAAAAGCCTATGGTAGTTCTACCGCAGCATGATTCTACCTCTCTGGATCGGTAGAGATTTGTAAAAAAAAAGGTTCGTGCATAATTGAGATGATCTGAAGGTCAAATTTTTTTATTACTACGTATTTTACTCATTACGAGGGATAGTAAACTCAAAGGAACCATCCCTCTCCGAGAAAAGGATATCAAAGTTATACTAATTCATAAACTTGCTTTATTCACAATGTATTTATATCTATATTCACATTTAATGAGAAAGTAGAGTGCTATCTACGAAGCAACAGCATTGGCTTGTTTTATTATTATTTGTTTCTAATTACAAATACACTTGTGAAATATATCAGAACACACAAATAATGTATCGTCTATATTTTTTCTTTTACATTATTGTGAATCACTTAGGCGTTCGATTATAATTGTTTTGCATTGCGAGACATTTTTATTCAAACCAATCGCAAATTTATAATTTATTACTCTATAATTATTTCAGTGTTGAAAACTGAAAAGGTTAGTTTATCTCGATAATCTCAAATATCAGAAACATAACATCATTGTAATCTCGCCTCCCTATTCAGTGGGGCAACAACTAAAGCAAAGCCGTCACTTCTGTGAGTGACTCTGTACTGTAACAGTGTACTGTAACAGTGAGAGACAGACAGAGAAAGAAATAATTATACGATAATTCGAAATGTAAATGAATCTAGCTACATAGAGTTTGAAGAATATACAAAATAGGAGTAAGCGTTTTCTAAACGCATCTAGTAAACAGCCTTTCGCCTTCTAAATATCATACCCTTATTTTTAAAAGAACTTCTTAGATATTCTGACTGTACCTGATTAATTTAAGTATTAAATGTATCGAGAATCACTTATCTACAGACTGTCCATAACAAGGTGAAATAAAGAACGTAAAATACTACGATTATAACTGCAACAGGAAGTCGTAAAAGCTGCAAGGTAATAGAACAGTTACAAAGAAAACTTTATCCATAACTTAGAGATACATCCTCTATCGAAAATCAATCTCATATTACTATATCAAATTAATCCAACTGTACAAACAGATATAATAAAAAACAATAGCCATAGCGAAGTAAACGAATTTAATCGTCGAAGCCATGCAAATGCAACTGATGATACCAATGAATCTAAGCAGAATTTAAAGAGCTACTTGAGACAATCTATAAAAAAAACATAGAATTAACAGAATTAAACAGAATTCGCTATTAAAGCAGCAAATACAACAAATATCGGCCATGCTACAACTTATCACCAACGCACTAATGCATAAATAAATTAATGGAATATTAAAGATAAAAGCATCGGACGCTACTAGGCTAGAAAAAAGAATACATGAAATAAAAACATTTTGTGTAATACATTATACAACAAATAGAGTTAAAAATATTACACTATAGGTATAAAATATTACATTATCAGGAAGAGCACATGGAGGTTCAGCAATAATAATTAAGAATGAGATAAAACACTACCTCCATAGCTAAATTAATCACGAACACAGTATAAGTTACAACCGCCACAGTACAAACTAATACAAATTCTTTTCAAATTACAATATTGTACGCATCACCAAGATATAAAATAACACTGGAAGACTGGAAGTAAACTCTCAGAGTAATAATAGGAGTAATAACCTTAAGGTCACCTGACGAGCTAACTCACTGATCGACAGAACTCAATAAAACACTGGTTCTGCTTGTTATTGCAGCCATAAATGATACTGTATTTTTGTCCAGTCGCGGGGAGACGCGTTCGCGAGTAAGCGCGTCAACGGGCATTGTAAATTCCCGTTATGATTATAATAATCGACACCATGAGCAGGTCGATCCCCTTATTTCTTGTGGAATAATAGGGATGGTTGTTGTGGAATAAAACTGTAATCAACAGTTTTATAATAAGTATATTTCCAACAATTTCTTACACTCACAGGTTACGTCATTTCGCAATAGGTATCTTATATAACTGGTTGATAGTTATGTATCGATGAGAAGAGTTCGCGGCAGTTCGGCACGGGAGATATAGGAATAGTAGGTGACTGTACCATTGAGAGGTTGAACGAGAGAACTTGTATTAGACTCTAAAGACCCGTCTCTTCTTATTACGGAGGAAAGCTCGGTATGGGTGTGTCCTTTTGGACCCAAAACGCGGATTCGTCGTTCACACTTTTTGGTATGAAAGTGAGGGTAACGATCCGCAGTACCGATTGGTTATAGCCAACGTTAATGAGGAACATGAGGAACATTCCTGGGAAATAGTAGTTTTTCCATTGTATAAATATCCGCCCTTTTCGCCAGGTAACTACCCACCTTCTCCGTAATTTCATAGAACGCAACAAAAACCCCGGGACTCGTCTAAGAATTAGCCATGAACCGAAAACATTCCTAGGATTCGATAGCTCTTCAAAACAAGCAGATTACTTTAACCAGCATATGTTGACCATTTGGTTAAAAAGTTAAAGTTTATGGTGAGTCCTTCGGTTTATTGAGGGTTAGACTAACGGTACGTAGGCTGCTGGAGGCCAGGCAGCGAGGGATGATGCGCTGATTGTTTCACGCGACATAACAGATACAAATCTAAACTAAGAATATCAGGAAACTTAAGACTCGCCTCTGACCATACTCCAATATTAATTGAATATAACAGCAAACGAGTCTTTTACAATAAATCAACATCACTCTGCAATAAAACAATTAATTGGGCAATCTTTGAAAAAATACTGGAAAACAGCACTAACTGTAATATACGACTAGTAATTACATATAATTATAATAACATACTATATGAAGTACAAGACACCAGATGAAGTTGAGCAAGCATTTAACAGAACTCACATAAGTAGTGGAAGAAACTACGAATTGCAAATCAACAACTAGACAAGATAAATTAATACCGAATGAAATTCTCGAAGAAATTAAATATGAGAAGGAAACAAAAGCGATTTGGTAGAAACATGAAATATCGGCAAATAAAAAAGTACTGAGCGAAACAAAAACGTCAAAAATGCTATAAAGGATAACAAAGGATATGGAATTCTCGAAATATCTAGACTCACTTCTACTCCATGAGGACACCAATTACTCACTGTGGTAAGCTACAAAACGAACTTTCGAGAAGAACTCAAATAACGAGAAAAGCCCAATAAAACTGATTCCAGCAGTTAAAAACCCGAATGCGAAGATGGGCAAGGGAGACCCAGGAGTAGACCGAAACATGTCGACCATTTGTACAAAACATTATTCTCACGCGAAAACAATAAACATATCGAATGAAAGCAGTCAAACAAACACGGATAATGCTATTGCAGCTGATGATAGCTATTCTGCACCATAACAGCCACAAAAAAAGTTAGGAGAATCATCTCGAATATAAAGAAAAATAAAAAAAATAAATATTGACCTTATCAATAGGAAAATCCTAAAATAATTGACTACAAAAATGATAAGGATGATCAGGATACTGTATAACACAGAATCTAAGAATATAATATTTTCCAAGTATCTAGAAAATAGCTGAAATAATAATGATACACAAGCCTGGTATGGGCCCCAACAACCAGCGTTTGTTTTTCTTAGAGACCAATCTTGCTTCTTGCAGTAATAGCAAAAATCATGAAGAGAAAATGGTCTATGATCGTTTAGAATGTATCATACAACATAGAAAACTAATACCAGATCATCAATTTGGGTTCAAGAATAAACGTGCAACTATTGAACAAATGCACAGAATCTACTTTCGTCATATTTGTAAAACTGAACTTTCACGGTAAAAGTTAAGAATATACACTCATAAATTAATTAATGTTGTGCACAACATATATAGCCAATATTCCAACATACACTAACAGTAAAGTATTCATATTTTCCGATGATGATGATTGTTAACTACGCATTCAGATTTAGAAATAGCAAATGGTGCACTTCAGGAGCACTTTAATAAAATAAAAAAATGATTCATTAACAAAAAATTAAAGTAAATCCATGAAAATGCAATCATATCGTTTTTATACTTCGCTGATGCAGAGCACCAACTATCTCGCTAAATGAAATGATTGTTTCACAATCTAATCAAGTAAATAGCTCGATTTACGTTTAGACTCAAAACTTTCATGGATATATTATATAGAAGCAACAATGGAGCATATAAGAATCAAACGGCGAAAAATGTACTGACTAACCGGTGGCACATCTAATCTCACTGTAGGTAATAAATTAAGGATGCATAAAGCAATAGAGAAGTCTATATGGATATATGGGATTGCACTCTGGAGAACAACAGCTAAAAGCCACATATCGAGGATGGAATAAGCGATTATTCTTAGAACGGTCGATCCTAAACGCCCCGTGGTTGTTGAAGAACGAAGAAATTCGAAAATACAGCAATAGAATCGCAATGCATTCGAATCAAATAGCGATAAAAGTTTACGAAGCCCATATTACTACAAGAATAAAGAGGAAGCACCTACATAACCTAATCTCAGTATAAATGATTAAATACATACTGCCGCTACAAAGGTGTAGATATGTGTCTATAGATTAACAGCCTGCAATGGTATTTGAATGGAGGTGATTATCCACGTGCTATAAATTCCAATGGCTACAATAATGTATCAAATGCCTCCACAGACAAATACAAGAAAAATATGAAGAATAAAAAAGAATGGTTACATTGTAATTTTGTAGTGTTAGTATAGGTAATTAAGTATAGGAAATTAAGTAATTTTTGTAGACATTGTTCGACCTTTTTAATTTTCACTTTTTTAAACTTTTTTTATTTTTGATTCGTTTTATTTATTATTTAATGTCCATGCGAATGTAGCAATTATTGTTGAGCGAGTTGTATTGTGTGTATTGTATACAGTGAGCATAATACGTGTGTAATGCACCTACTACATGTTGTGTATATTGTGGTCATTGTGTACATCATGATCTTTTCGTCGTCTATTATACAATGTCATACTTTTGACACACTTGCCGATATGCACTTGCGTTACGTGAAAAATCTCCGAATAGAATAGGGTACAAAGAATAAGTACATTATGTAGAATCAACAAAAAATTATTAGATGCAAGTACATTAAAACCTGTGAAATCCGACTGTGCTAAACATGGGTTATGCTGCAGAAGAAAATATTAACAACCATATGGATAGCATTGAAGAAAGAGAAGCTACACCCGTACAGTTTTCGAAAAGATCGAAGTTGAGTGCGGAAGATTTCCAGAGAAGAGAGAATTTTGCAGATGGATGTCTCGCAAAATTTAGTCGAACTGTAATTTTCCCGCGAAAATATTATTTACGGACAAGGGCTCATTCAGTAAATATAGAACGGTGGATATGCATAATGAACATTTCTCGATAAATGAAAATCTAAACGTGTTAAGAATCAAATCCCCAGACATAATTTCTAGCAAATATTCGAACAGAAATTTTAAATGATAAAATCGTTGGTCCAGTTATTTTATTTTCCCGATTGAATGGAGCAGCGTACTTGGAATTTTTAAGAATACGCATAGGCAAGTTATTATACGAGATGCCTCTTCGCATGCGCAGAAATCTGCTGTTTAAACAAGACGGTGCAGCATCACTTTCCGTAGCTTTAATTCTTGAGCACTTTACTTTGTTTTGCAAAGTGGGTCAGCCGAAATCTATGCCCTGACTTACTCGGCACCCAGATTTAAATTTTCGCGATTTTTACTTCTGAGAACACACAAGGAGAGTGTATGCATCACCTGTAGCAACGCTAATAAAATTGCAAAATATACGATAAAACTTTAAAAGAAAAATCGACCTTTATTTGCAAGAAAATGAAGGTTATATTGAACATCTAATTCTTTTGATACTTAAAACAATAATAAAATAAGATCTCTACTTTTTTCGACCTCACTCGGTGGATAAAAGCGTATAGACTATACGATATTGTCTTTAATCTAAATTAACAACGTTAACGTATGCCCATTTATTAAATTATGTATACTATATTCAACAGTCTTCTAAGCGATCCGCACCATATCCTTTCTGACAATGTGCACGGATGTTGGCAACTCTAAATTTACTATTTAATGAAATTTTTTCTTTATCAGATCCTACTTTTTTTTCATGTCCGACAGCCATTGGCTGCACTAAATTTGGAGTAAGTAAGTTTCTTCTTTCTTATAGTAGCAACTAATTCATTTTTGTATTCAGGGACTGCAATGATCGCAGTTTTTCCTGTAACACGATTGCTTTGTTGTTTTCAAAATGTTTGCGGTACTGGCATAATATCAATCGCAGAGATAACTGTATCTGACATCTTACTTGTGAATAACCTTTCAGAAGGGATAAAACTTCAGTCAAGTACTGGATTAGTGACAGATGTGTTATTTATTTAGTCTCTCTCTCTCTCTCTCTCTCTCTCTCTCTCCATTGAAGAATTACATACTTCATCCTTAATTTATTGTCTATCTGTTGTCACCGTTGCAGCAAAACCAAGATCAGTAAACGCTTCAAGATTAGCAAAACCTGAGTAACAGTATTTTGTAATATTACTGTCTTGCAATACACTGTTCCAAAAAGTTTAGATATTTGACATCGCATGACAATTCGTCTTGGGTTGTTTCGAAGCCAAGGAATTACTTCTTGGGTATAGTATGTGCTCAGTGGACCCCAAAACTGACGTTGCATTTTATGAGTGCAATGTAAAGGAAAACTTAAAATGATATTTACGTTTTATCTAGCTTTTTATATTAATGATAGATTTTTCTTGTAATTAATGTGACCATCTAACAATTGCAGAACCGGATCATCTTGCTTCGGATACTATCATTGTTTCTGACAGAACATCATTTAGGAATTCGTCTTTCATGCAAACTCTTGGAAAAATTTATAACAAAGAAATATAATTTCCAGAGACAGCGACACAGATGACAGCTATGGAAAGCTGTCTTCTTTGTCGCTACTTGACTATATCAACCTGTCTTCCGCCTTTAGAACCGATAACTTGAGATCGCCTTTTTTGTACTATCGTGATACCTGTCACGCCGACGTTAAAAATCTTGTATGGTCGAAATTTATGCTTGTCTACAAGGTCATGAAACGGATGAAAAAATTTATCAAGATTGACCTTGTTAAATTTCATGGCTCGTGCGACTGAAGCAGATTTTGCTACACGAAGGGATAATTCAAATTACTGCTTCATAAAATTAGTTAACTAAACTTCTGCTAAGGAAAACATCAAGGAAAATTGGAAAATCATGTTTTGTTTCTAATATAACAGCGAAACAGTTTGACAAAATGTGGCTAGCGAGTAGGATAACTACCACGTTTTGTTCCATTTGCACGATATTCCTTCCTTCAATTCTTAGTGCAACAAATATATATATACTATTTAGTAAAGCTTAATAAAGCTAAAAAATAGTATTTTGTTATGATCTCATCTGCAGGTGTTTTCCTTCCGTTATTATGTGGTAGACATGAATCTGAAAACAAACAATTGATTGTTGATATAATTATAGGAATATTAATCGCTCCTAACTGTGTCGCTAATACTTAATTTCAATCGTCGTAAACTCGTAATATTCAGATTTACTGATCTGACTCTAAGCGCTTAATATTTAATTTCATTTATCTTATTCATCGCGTCCTCTATATTATGTCTGCTCGTAATATTAGTGTACACTCTTTGCCAAAAAATAGTTCGCCAGGTGTGCTATCTTTAATTTCTCAATGACGCGTGTAAAGTTTTTCGTCAGTAACGTATAATATCAAAATATTATGAGCTCAATATGCGGTTCGTTGCAAATAATTAAAAATACTATGAGGTTTAGTGTGTAACAAAAGAAATTGTTTTATTTTAAGAACGAAATGATAGCACATGTACAATAACGGTTGGTATCGATTTATACCAGGTGTATGCATAAGTTGTTTCCGGTTTAACTAAGAGATGTCGCCATCGAAAATTGCGCAGTATATTAATTGGACACATACGTTATTTTGTTCGTCTGGCATTAATCTATAAACACACGCAAGTTGAGTCCGCCAAAAATTAGCGTCTTTGTTTTATCGTTCATTGATCATGTCGAATTTTGTGCCTGAA
>CM026176.1:8364190-8399551 GCA_014825975.1 Bombus haemorrhoidalis
TGGAAAATGGCTCGACGAATGGTTTGCCGCAAAAGACAAGCAGTTTTTCTGGCATGGTATTCATAAACTACCTGAAAGATGGGCAAAATGTGTAGAAGCCGATGGCCAATATTTTGAATAAAAAAAAATTAATTTTTCTTGAAAATTACGTCTTTTCTTTACCAAAAGAACCGGAAAAAACTTATGCATACACCTGGTATAGTTTCTGGATATAATTTTGACTTAACGTATCCCATTAGCATACAATTGCATTTTTTAAATCTTGTACGTGTTCACACTGCTTTCCATTCGCGTATACGCCGTGAAAGAGTTTTGTCCAGAAATTTTTATTAAAATATGATTGGACCAATCTTGATGTTTATACAGATGCATTATCTTGTTGAAAGATGTAATCAGGTCCAGAAATGCGTTCTGCATCATTATTAATTTGTTCTTTGATTAAATTTATGTATCGGACGCTATTCATTCTCCCATCAATGAACTTGATACTTGTCTTGCCGAAATAACTGATGTCGGCTCAAAACGTCACGCTGCCTCCTTCCATTTGTCGTCGAATTGCTGACATTGTTTCTTTTCTTATGTCATGAAAATAATATCGAAACCCATCAGGACCATTCAAGTTGAATCTTTTTCGTCTAAAAATAGCACCCTTTCCTATTTCTTTTTCCAATGCATTCTTTCTTTTGTAAAGCGTAAACGTTCTATTTTGTGTTTCTTCTTCAGTTTTGGCCTCTTAATATCTTTGCAGGATAGTAGAACTCGACGAACACTCGAAACACTGGCACTAACACTGCATTTTTCCATTATTTGCTTCATTGTTAACTGCGAGATGGAAACTACACGCAAAATTGCTCGCTTATCACGATCGGATAACGATGACGGCCGACCAGTACTTTTCTTTTTGCCATAATCAACAATTTTTTAAGAAATTGTGTATTACTTTACGACTTCTTCTTATTACTTTCGATATTTTTGCTACTCGTAACTGTTGCTGTTTTGGTTCGTGAATTTGCTTTTTCTCAGACTCGTTTAATTTTTTTCCGCGTGCCACATACTTACAAATTTATATAATATTGTGCTGTAATCTTTACTCGTTGATAGATCATGAACTACTAAGCAATTTCTAAATATATTAACAGAGTGTGCTATCATTTTGACCTTAGTATGGATTAGAATCTTTGTTCATAGAACAATCGATCTGATGGCAAGTCGCCGCAGCATCCTGCTCCTAAGGAGGTTGCACAGGCTGACTGCTATCAGAATCGTTCGGGGATACCGAACGGTGTCCCACGCATCAGCGACTGTTTTGGCCGCGTCTCCCCGTGGGAGCTCTGGGCGTTGTTACTCAAGCGAAGATACTTCCACATGAGAGTACTGGACTCCGAGGAGAACGCGGCCGAGCAGGTGGCCCCAGACGATTCGCAGAGAAGGATGCATGGGATCAGTGGTGGTCTCAGCTAATCAACGAGGGAGGCGAACATCGAGGTGTCGAGGCTGTCCTCCCAAGTTGGAAGGCATGGAGGAGCCGCCGCGGTTTACCGCTGTCCTTCAGGATGACTTAGGTGCTCACGGGACATGGCGTGTTTGGCAACTAGCTGATGAAGATCGGACGCGAGACGACGGACATCTGTCACCACTACGAGGTGAGCAGAGACACGACGCAGCACACGCTGGAGTTCTGTCCGGCATGGAAGCTGCCCCGCTACTTCCTGTGTCTCAGCGATCGTAGAAGTGATGCTCAGCGGGCCGCAGAAATACGAGGCTGTTCGCCTCTTCCGCAAGCTAATTATGCTCGTAAAAGAGAGGGTAAAATGGGAGAGATAGAGAAACTCTCATCCTTGTAGGGTAACGCGATGAAGGGGAATGGCGATCACGCGATCCAAGGCCGCTCCATCGCAGCCCCCAACGAGACGCAACTAGCAGGGGGTAATAGCCTCCACTGGCGTCAATGCATTAGGTTAATCTCGATCAAGGAACGCGGAGAATGCATTGATACTAATTCGCAAAGACCGAGATCACGGAGCATTTTTGTCATACGCGCGGCCATTCTCACGACCGGCACACTTCAAACCCGATGGACTGATAATGGAGATAAAGATGTGGCGGCACTCGGCGACAATGTATGTCGCCGACATGTTCGAGACGAAGGCGTACGTTGCAATGGTCGCGAACGCCTAACAAACGCATGGATAGTGGAAATATTGAAGGGTGACAAAGAAAAAAGAAACACATTCGATCTAAAGTCAAATTGTAAGAGCTTCAGTCTTGGAAAGTCACGGCTAGAGTTCGGAACCAAATTGCAATTAGTGTAAATCAATCAATTGTACATTAGGTTTATCTTATTTACTTTGTGCGTCCAGTTTAGACTTGATTGCGGTTGTCTCTACATCATATATGCAAATTCCTTTCTCCATTAATCATTATCGTGAGGATGCACATAATGCAACTTGCGTCATCATACGCTCTATCTGTAATATTTTCTGTAATTATATCTTGTGATTATTATATCCTGCGATAGAACCATATTTATTTATTTAAATGTTGTGAATTCTTTTATCGAACGTTTGTGATTTTATGGTGTTTGAACTTGATTTATTTAGTGCGGTGCATCTTGAGTGTTACGCTCACTTTGATTTCTTGCTCGATCATTTATTTCATAATACACCTTGTTTCTATGGGAAGTTAATATTTTTGACGCTTAAAGTGAAGCGTCATTTAATATGATTGTCCCATCGTGGTGCGCCATGGCTTGTACGTTCGTTTTGACATTTCAACCATATGTCTCGAAGCTTTATTCTCTACTTATTAAAATTTATAGTGTTTTAGTGAAGTGATGCGATCTAACCGTCTCAACGTGGCGCGCTATAAACCTGCGCGTTCGTTTTAGCAGTTCACCCGATTGTCACAAACCTCAATTCTTTACTTATTAAGATCAGTAGTGTTTTCCATGAATTGGCGTTATGTGATTTTCTTAATATTGCGCGCTCGTTTTGTGTTTTCACTTGAACTTCATTGTTCTATTTGTTCTTTCCAATTTAATAAGTTAATTTGGAAATCGTTCTCCCCTATTTGTGTAATTATTTTGATGAATTATTATTTTATATTACATTTCATAGCTTATCGTGATTATAATCTGTCGTACGTCATCCGATCGTTTCGCGTGTAATCTACGCTCCACGTTCATTTTACATGTTCTCTTAATAAACATTATTGGTTTTAATATTATTTAAATGTTAGTATTTTATTATTATTTATCGTTGTTCGTTATTAATGTTCTAGTTTGTGATTATTAACCATTTATTAATTATTGGTATGTTTCAGATGCGTGGCATGATGCATCGATGCCCTGACGTTTTCTGTAAGTAAATAAAATTTTATTATTGTAATTATTCTTGTAAAATCAACGAAATGCGTCATGGATATTCATTTGTTATAATTAATTTAATTTCTCGTATTACTTTCATTTTCTGTATTGATGTGCTCGTTAACATGAGCGCTTGAGATAAGTTATCTCCGTTTCGGGTGCCGCTACAAAACTTTGTTATTTGGATTCTTGATTTTATTATTTTAATTCAGACTCATATCATTTGACTTGTATAATATACATGAGGTGGTATTTGGTGTTAGGTGCCCAAGAAATACTCGGCAGTGTTCAACAATATAATTTATTTAACAATCAACAATCCCCGATTACTACTGATTTTCTCGCTTCTCCACTATGCATGTGTTACGACCGGCACACTTCAAAACCGATGAACTGATGATGGAGATAAAGATGTGGCGGCATTCGGCGACAATGTATATCGCTGAAGTCCCTAATGAGTCACCAATATCCCAACGATCCTTCTGCCGAATGTCGAGACGAAGGCGTACGTGGCAACGGTCGCGGACGCCTAACAAACGCATGGATAGTGGGAATATTGAGAGGTGACAAAGAAAAAAGAAACAGATCCGATCGAAAATCAAATTGTAAGAGCTTCAGTCTTGGAAAGTAACGGCTGTAGTTCAGAAGTAAATTGTAGTTAGTGTAAACCACGTGTTAAGAAATAAATTCTCTCTTATTTTATTTTTTATTTTTATCTTTTATTTTCATCTTCGATTTCTCTTTCCTTTTTTATTTTACGTGACACTTGCTTCGCTGTTAAAATTCAACCCTTCGCACTTCGCTGTTCAAACTTGAATACTTCTTTGAACAGATCCGCTTTATTTGTTGCCCCGCGATATCTCCACTACGCACATGTTCGTTAGACATCAGTGACCCTTGATACGTACGTTTACGTACGAAGGACCGTAGGGATATCGATGGCTCATTAGGCATATTAGCGCTTCGATGATGTGTTTTGTGTCGCGAAGTCGTTGGAAAGTTTCGTCGTCGAGTGCATAATATACATATACTTTTTATATTTATTTATTTATAAAAATATACATATATTTTTACAAATTATACAAATAAATATTATATATATGTCGAAGATGGAAGGACATCGGGCTTCCCCTTTGGAATTCCTGGAAGAATTCCCGATACTTAAACCAGACCGACTATAATTTTTCCGAGAATTGCGATAGTGAGCTTGGGCTCGAGGCGACGGCTAGTCGCCGAACGTAGCCGCGGTCACGGAATGAACATTTTTACCTAAGAGAGGTATAGAGTAATTGTATAGCTCTCCTCAAAAAGTTGTAGCGGCACTCGACAGTAAACATTCCAATAGTTTCTGCCCCGTGGCTCGCCACACACAGACCCTGTTCTTCGGGCAAGATGATTATCAGTTACATGTTGATGTTACATGTTGATGATTACCAGAGTACATGTTCAGCTAGTCTGAGGACCCGCTATAAATCTTAGGATTTAGTTAACTAAGGTCCTTCAAACGGACAGTCTTTATCTTAACAGTTTCTAAATCTATCACCTACTACCGGAAGATAGAGAAATCTGCTTTTCTCACGAACGACGTGATTCCTACTAGCAACTTTCTCTCAAGGGCAGCTAGCATCTTTCTTTAACCACAAATATAGAAATTAACTAATTAATAACAACATCCATTTCCCTCACTTTCCGAACGAGGCTTGTTCTCGACGAATCCAATGATCTCGTGCCCTGGGACACACTCCATTATAGTTTTCCTCTGCAGCATCATCGTGACGGAGAAGAACATTCTCGTGCGATACCGTCAGCAAATAAAACAACGTCTTTACGATCAGTGGATACTTCACGTTTTTAATAACGAGTCCGACTTAGACTTTGGAAGTAAGTATATTTGTTATCCCGTTGACTGCGGATACGTTATTGAACCTAAGATCATTGTCATTAGCATCTCAGGTATCTAATTACCACGGTTATTTGTCAAATTCTGTAATAATCATATTTGTACTAGTAAATATCTTCTCTATTGCGTAATAACAATATCTAATCCAAATGAAGATTCGTTACATGCCCCTATCATAATGTGAACCCGATATACATTTATTTATAAACGAATAAAGATACAAGTACAAAAAGTGATAAAGCTATAGATATGAAAAAAAAACGTGTAAATGAAGTAACGGCGAAATTCTGGCCTGGTGTAAGTGTGCGCTAATATCGCGATTAGATTAACGCGGAGCATTGTGATTCAATGAGGGTCAAAAACTCCTGGCAGTTTGATGATTATTTCTCGCAACCGGAGGGCATCCGCTCTGAGAATTTGGTTAATCTAAATTGGCATTGCTTGTGACAAGAATCGTCGACACTCTGAGTAGTAATCACTGAAGCAGAAAATGTTCGCCACACTCACGCAACAATACCTTCCTCTCTATTTATCGTGTCTTTACGCGGGTGTGTCACAGAAAAGAATGTCCTTTAATATAGTAGGAAGAGGGCTTAATAGTTTCAAGAAAAACAAGTACATTCGTTTATTTTGCTATCTAATGTGATGTAAGTGCTCGAGTTTTTGGATCTTTTAATACATACTGGGCGAGTAACTGAAACAGATCATCAGTGACGCGGAATTATTACCGATGACTAACACGGGTACTCAAGAGAGGTTACTACGCTTATCACCTACCATACAATATCGTCATACCAGTACTCGAGCTGCCTATATCATTTCAGAAATGCAGCAAGTCAGCTCGATATTTGCAAGCATACTAGTACTGAAACTCCTGCGCCAGTTTATACCTATTTGAGTTTATTTCGAGAACACTGATTTTTTAAATCTTAGATCTGTTTCACTCACCTTCTTCTTTTACGTAGGTCACGAAAGCGACCCAATAACGTATCTCGTTTTTGTTTATCCCTTTGCGTAACGAAGTGCACGTGTTCGTTTTTGCAATCCTTTTTGCAATCCTATCTTTTGCTCCGAACTTCCTGCAGTGCTCCTTTCCGGGACTCAAATTCGGATCCTGCTTTGTGGAATAATCCAATTGGTTGTACCTGAAGTGTCTTCTAATTCTTGACAGAATTTTAGCTGACGCGATCGTTAGTCCGGTCCTTACCCACCCATTTTGCATCAGCGATTTTCAGGCTGTATCCACATACCGTACATCTTTGCCATGTTCGCGAGAAGGAAAATCGGAACGACCTCCACCGGAGCAGAACTGGAACGGACCCAAACACGGTGATAAAGTTCGGTCAAGGTTTGGTGTCCTTGCCGACCAATTTATTGTCCCGTCTCGACCTATCCAACGTTCATGTTGTACATTTAGCAACTGTCGAACATTGAGACAGTTTTCCATCATGCAGGGAAATTAGTTTCCGTATGGTAGATAGAGGTACGTTTGTGAGTATCGACGGCAACTTATCATGTAAAAATTGCATTTGCAACGTTCCATCGTGTTTGTTTGGCAAGACATGTGGATGTATGATGTAAAAGGCAACTATTCCTGCTCATACATTAATCCTCTATTTTCTTTAAAAATGATTTTTCTGAAACATATTTATGTTTCAGTATACATACAGTATGCCCACCTATGTATTGCATCTGATAGAGAATCTTATGTGAATGCGTTGATTCGCGTTAGTCCACAAAATATAGAATGTGAATTGATTATCATTATTCTGTCGTTACTAATTAAAAAGCGGTGACACACAATTCAAGCTCTTACTGCTTATACCTGATTCCCTATGTTTTCGATTTGTGTATGTATGATACCGTTAGGTAAAACTATCGCGTTTTCGAATAAATCCTTATTTGCTCTAATATACAACTACTTATCTATCTTTAATGGTTGGATTATATTGTGTGCAGATTCTTTAAGTGATTCGATGATTTAAATGAATTGAAACGTTTTACGCAATGTAGAATATTACCCTCAAATGCTAACGCTCTAGCATAGTCTCATGTATCATTGAAATATTGTGGATAATTAGAATTTACGGATTATTTTATAAAATGCTTATACGCGCATCTCTGAACGTTTGATAGCTGATGGTGATTGTTGGATAATTTCGACAGTTATGTCACGTGTCATGGTAACCGTCGGCTCTTTTGTCAATATTTCACGCGCTCAATTTCTGTAGCTGGATTTTTAACGATGAGGGCGCTGACGGTATCGAGCGATGCATCTTCTCCTGAGAGATTCCAGCTGTTGTGATTGTGCTCGTGACATCGGCTAACCGAAGCAGTAACGATGTGTGTTGTGCCCATGATCGAAGCTAGTTTCATCGATCAGCTAAAGAGTTTCTTTGTGTTATGGATATACTTCTGCCAAATATTGCGATACACTAGCACTTTTAGCGAATGTACTAGCACACTTAATGGAGCACCAGATGGTTCAGCTCGAAAAAACATGAAATGTTGCAGTACGATAGATCATTCATGCGAACAATCATTCATTTTATCTGTGCAATTTTGAAACGTAAGGATGAGATTTCGGGAAAATCCAGAATAAGTTAAGTAAACTTACAGAAATAATACTTGTATAGAGAGCGAGTAGAAAAATCTCTTACATCTTCTCTCTGGTGTTTGATCTCTCTCTCTCTCTCTCTCTCTCTCAGTCTCTCTCTTTCTTTCTCTCTCTCTCTCTCTCTCATTCTCTCTCTTTCTCTCTCTCTCTCTCCTTCTTCCTCTAAGTAATTATAAGTTTTTAAGTAATTATAAAACAGGAAAACAATTAACAGGGATTTGATACAGTGATGTGGTGGTAAGGATAATACAATGCAATTCACAACTTACAATTAACCACTCGATTACAACTTCGATACTTCTCGATTCTACACTGTCAACACTGTTCGTTACAATTCGACTCTCGTTATAACTGTCAACAACTCTGTCCAACTTTGTTCGCAACTATGCTCGCAACTGCTTGTTTTATTTTTCTTTTTTTTTTACGTAAAGGGAACCTTCATAGGCATTCGACGATGTCCCTCCGAAGCGCATCAGGAGGGACCCTGGGACCACGAAGGCATACTCACAAGCCTCCGCCCCGCCCCCCCCCCCGTACTAATAACAGTCCTCTTTCTTTAATGGCGCGATGTGCAGTCATGCCCCTCCCCTCCGTATAGCCGTGCAAGATTGCCCGATTCCCTAACCAGGCATTCTGATAACACCGCGGTGCTGATATCGGTCAATGCTTAATGATATTACTTGCCAGGTAGACCAAACTCGCCTTGCTAAGGCGCGTCCACGGCCTCTGCTCCGTCTTCGCCTATCGATCCTGTTTGGGTGACAACTTTACTTTTTTGATTTTTCATATCTATAGTTTATTTCTTTTCGCCCAGTCTTCACCATTAACTCCCGCCCGCGTGCCACTCACTTTTTCTGCCCCGATCAGGGCCGGTGTAGGGTGACAGAGAGCCCCACGTAAAGGTGAGGTGGGTGGTTTTGACCGATATGGGCTCACCAACTTCTCCGAAATTCTCCTCATCGGACTGACACGTGCCCGAAAGCACCAATCGACAGCCACCTGATTATAGCCACCAATCCTACTCCGCGAGAACTCATACCCGTCTCGTGCTTCCCAAGGATAATGCACTAGCTTCTTTCGTGCACAAGTTCTCATTGTTCAGTATGTATTCATCAACGATTATATCGTATGGCAAACTAGGATTTGGCAGAAAAATTCCAATTTAACTGCTGCGTTCTAGCTTTGGATTGAAATCTTAGTATTTCCTATGAGTCCACCACCAAGTCTATATACCTTTGTGATACGAGGTTCAACTTTACAATTAGCACATTTTGCAATCTTGTCGCGCACCATAGATTTCTCAGCTCCTGAGTGTAATAGACATTGCACCAGGGTGTTTTTAAATAATATGGGTGTTAAAACCGCGCCTATATAACCTATACTTGTACCTACACCTAGATAACCTATATAATATATACGGAATGGTATGAAAGATATTTCACACGCTTTCTTTTTATGATTCTCAGAGAAAAGTTTATATGTCATTGCATGTGCCACGGAAGTTGGAAATTATTATTATTTGAAAAAATAAAATAACACTATCCTCTTTTTTTATACGTGGGGACACCCTCGCCCCTCCTATCAAGCGGCGGGGTAGTGTCGGACTTCGCCAACTAAAACCCCACGTTGGACCGCCTAATGCTCAACAGGGGAGCTCCGGGACTTCTTTCGAATTACTGCCGAAGCACTCCTGCGTCTTCGTCCATTCTGGGGAAGTCGTTCCTAGGTTAATTCGGGCATTGGGAGTGACTATTCCTCTCAGTGCCGTCCCTTGGACCCTCATGCAAGTTCGAGGAGATCTCAGAATCTCCTTGGAGTGTCGACTCCTATGACCACGGAGAGGCGGTGTAGGACCGTCCTTCGGCGCAGAACCTTACAAGCGTAGGATGTACTCACCCTCTTTCGCTCTGTCCGCCTCTTTACGGGCATTACTTCTTCACAATAGTTCTTCTTGTTGCCCCTTTCATAACTTACGAGGGGTCTAAAATCTTGCCAATCATTAGTTGCAGGATGCGACAGGGGACCTCCGAATAATATCACCCACATTGATACATTTCCTCATCATTGTACCAATATATCTGATATCGGTATGGCTCAGTAATAAAAACCACATTAACTTTAGCTTCGCAGGCATATTGGTATATCAACTCCTGTGCCAACTTGCAGCTATTAAGATTTATTATCAATATTTTTATCTTGTGGGTCTAGTTGCATCCCTCGTCCTATCCTTCACTGCCGGGCATGCCAACGATCCCGTTATGTGCCTAAGGTTGGCTCTATTCTCTCTCGCACGTATTACACACCTGATGCCACATGCTGTGGCATAACGCAGTGAGGTGTACGGCGGTAAGTCCAGGGAAGGAGCTATATCAGACGTACGGGGAACTACCATAAACGAATGTAAAAATGAATCATGCCCCAGCATATGGCATCTATAACATCTCAAGATGTTCGGAATGACTCTAACTATCGCCATTGTCAATCCCGTCCTAATCCTACCGCTGGTTCTCTCCATGGAAACGTTACTTCCTGGAACAACCATCATCGTTTACTGGGTTCCGCAAGGTATCATTCTCAATGTTTTAATTGTAATTCATCTTACGTCTCTTATATCCAGTTTGGTGGCTATATCGTCAATCAGTTCTTTCCTGGTAGCGATGGGATCAATATTTCTTATCTCTAGCGTCTCTCTATTTGCTAGAGGTAGAATCTCCAACTCCTTCCTCATCACGGTTTTTAACTTTTCCGCGACCTCGTCTGTCGATACCTTGTTATTAATTTCTATTAAAATGTGCCGCGCCCTGGTCTTCCTTACACCAGTTGATTCCTTCAAGATATCTGTGGCACCCGCTATTTCTCTGTAGGCTTCGATTCAGTTCTCGTCCTGACCAACCTTAACCAGAATCGCTTTACTTCTTCTCCTTTGTCTTTTTTTCCTCTCTTCAACATTTGTCTTATCCGGTATACTCCTGATCCTCCTTCGCCTGTTCACAACAGTCCATTCGGTCTCGCTATCAACATTTCTCTCTGCATACGACAAATCATCCTGCCTCGCCTTTTTCGTATATACTTCTTTCCTTTCCTGGAGCGGAGATATCCCTTTCCTTTTGGCGGACTGGCACACCTCCGTTTGGATGGTTACCGAGACACCACTATGGTGTATCACATTCCGTTTCTTATGAGTCATTTGGGTGACCACAGTTTTCTTGTCGTACCGTCCTCTATTTGTCTCGACGTTACAGTCGATCCAACGCCTAACGTTCCTCATTTCCCTTACATTGTCCGCTTTCTATTTCTCTAACGTTGGGTCCCCCTTGCTCGTACCACTAGTCCTCTTCATTATCTCTTCCATATTGAGTAGGGAGGAACTCCAAGCTCCTCATAAGTCCCGCGATATATGGTATATTACTCCAGGCGTTCGTCCTCCTCCTTCGTCCGTCGATGATCAACGTTGGTTATTCCACCGATTTCTCTCCTCTTCAATACTATCTTCTCCTCCTCCTTTACTCCCTTCACTCTTTTTTTCTTATTTGTATCCGGAGTTAGATAATTACTGTGGTCCATAAACTCCGCTCATAAGTCAGCATCCATTTCGCTATCCTGTTCGGCTACCTACCTCTTTTCTTACCAGATCTTTCTTTCCTTGCTTTTAGTCCCCGGTCGCTTTTACCATACAGGAGGTTGCCCTGGGACCGACCATCCTCTCGTCGTTCCTGCCCCAGTCGTTTGATGACCGTCGGAGAGAGCCTGAAGAGGCATCACGCGCAACACTGACGGGGCCTAGGGGCTCCAAACCACCGAGCCGTAATTTGTTTCTTTCTAATTAGCCCGTCCATGTTAAGTTGCAAAATAGAGTAGTCGGGGATATAGCCAAGTTCAACATAAATTCATTCTTCCTTTCCCGTTTGCACTTCCGCTGTTAACGTCGTCATCAATTTGTTCTTCGATTCTCATATGCATTTGCGGTGCCAAGGTGGTCATAATCGTATACCAAATCTATCTAATGAAAAGACTATTTTCCAATGGCGGGGCAGGCGGTTCCATCACGCCAAGTTCATCGCGTGGTTTTAACATATTTCTTTGCCACTTTGATCTTCGTCTTCTGAAAAGCAATATAACAAAACAGCTACTATACCAAAAAGGAATGTTCCAATTGTCGAATAGATAATCATATTGTTCAGTTTTACTACTTCGGATATATATTGTAGAGCGTTAGTTTTTCTACAGAATAATGCCACTTCTCCTGTACCAAGTTTTTCGGCGATGTAGCCAGTCAGGCAGGGGCCGCATTGAGAAGGAACTCGTGATTCTTTTAATAAGAATCGCACAGGGAAGCGAACAGCAAAATAATAGATATTGAAAGCGCACAATAGGCGAGAGTTCGTATAGCATAAAATATATCGTGCAAGTGCAAAGAAAAAATGAACAAGGATAGAAAGATTGGAAAATCAAAAAAAGCGCCACTTCCTATCACCCAGAAATAATGAAGAAAAATACAGTAGTTTCGTCAGCAGCAGCAAATAATCATGTAGCATTAAAATGCAGCACAACGAAACCACAAAACAAAACGAAATATTAAGTGGAGAAGAATTTATAGTTAAAGAAATGAATGAAGCGAAATTGTCACAGCGCCACAAACTGCTGACACAATGGAAAAATATGTGAAATGACTAGATTCAACAAAGAAAACAACATTTCAAGCAGCGAATACAACAATAATGAAGTAAAGCGTGGCATTGAGCGTAAAACTCAACAGCAAGAACAAAGGTAGCAATACTGTGGGAAGCCAACTATTACAAAAAATTAAATGCAACGGTAAAAATTTGTTAGAATTACGGTACGAAAAGAAATCTAAAGTCAATACATTACGAAAACTCGTCATACGATTTTTGTAAAAAAATAGTTTACAAAAAACAAATAGAAAAATACTTTGTAACTCAACCGACGGGAAATTATGTCTTACAAGGAGCAAAAAGTGTCATCCCGATTGATCAAGTCTGATCTTTCTGAGAAGTCGGTAAACATAACAAAAAGAAAATATACATATCGAATTGAGATATTTTCCACCTTTTTCAAAGTCGATATCATAAAATGTAAATCTTTTTTTGCATTTCTAGCTCTAACTTCTAGATCAGTACTGTGTAAAATGTTTAAAATAGCACCTAATACATTTGATAATTGATTAGTTTCAATTCCATTCTTTTAAACAAAAAATGCGATTGGTTATTTCCAATTACTGAGTTCCAATAGATTATTCTAGCACCGTCTCGGCATCCATTTTGTGTCGATACCGCCTGCACCGACAGTCGCAGGTTCCCACATTCTCATCAATGATTGCTCCTCGTAATCACATTTCCTCATCCTATTATCCTTGGACAGAGTTACCCTTGTTTCCTTTCATCAAATTTAATAACCGTCGATCTTCTAACCGGTTTACTCTCCCTATTATTCATCCTTATAACTGGGCGCGCCAAAAATCCTGTGAAACCGATCCTCCTCCCCTCGTTTGTCCAGTCGCTAATTGACTGCCGGGTCGAGCCTGGTACGCCACTCGAAGCACCGACGGGGCCTGGGGGCTCCAAAACCCTCTGCGCCGTAATTTTTTTCTTTGTAATGTACTTATCCATATTTATGTTTAAATAAAGCGCATAGTGCAGGAACATAGCCAAATTCGTTGTACCATTTTGCCATATCCTTCCGAAAGAGTACTAATCGTAATCCATAAGGAAAATCAACGTCACAATGAATAAGTCATCAACCCATATAATATTACTATACGAACTAAATAACTATACCTCACATACCCCAAAAATCATCAAATTAAAATTCATCAAAATGAACAAATCGCAGTTATATATATCGGGTTCTCATTATGATTGCAGTTAAGGGCGTGTAATGAATATTTTCTAGAATTAGCCATCGTTGTTATGAAATCGAGGTAATGTTGATTAGCACAAGTGTGAGTATTACAGAACCGACAGGTAACCGCGGTGGTCAGATACCAATGATAATGGTCTTAGGTTCGATAATGAATCCGCGGTCAACGGGACAGCTCAATGTACTTTCCTCCAAAGTCTAAGTCCGACTCTTTGTTAAGAACGTGAAGTATTTATTGATCGCAAAGATGCTGTTCCTCTCGCTGACGATATTGCACGAATATTCTTCTCCGTCACGGTGATGCTGCAGAGGAAAACTATGATTGGGTGTGTCTCAGGGATCATCGGATTCATCGAGGACAACCCTCGTTCAGAAAGTGAGGGAAACGGATGTTGCTGTCAATTGGTTAATTTCTATGTTGGTGGTTAAAGAAGGATGCTAGTCGCCCTTGAGAGAAAGTTGCTAGCGAGAAGCGTCGTTCATGAGAAAATCAGATTTCCCGTATCTTCTCGTAGTAGGTGATAGATTTGTAGTGCTAGATAGATTAATAGCGAACCAGTTAGTACCGAGCGTCGTAGCGAACATTCTTTAATTATTTTTAAGTATATTTGACGTTTTCAACATCAAGTTATCTCGTTATTTGAACCACACAACGAACCAAGCTCTACAGAAACATTAAAGAACAACGAATGTCTCTATTTTTTTACATTAAATAGTAATAAATGACACGAAATTATAACGGCAGTTAAAAATATACATTCATTTTAGAAACTTTGTAATAACTCAATGAGACAGTTAATAAAGGCCTTTTAGAAGGCACTTCAAATGCAATTACAAAAAGTCCTACAGAGTATAAATTTATATTATAGAGAAGATTAAGAATATTGTAATGGACGAGTTAAGTATTGAAATTAGGTCATTAGCACTTTCTGTGCTTTCAACAGAAAGAACCTTTGTACCTGGGCTAACAACTTTTATGGCATAAGAGGTAATTTTTAAAGCCCTTTGTAGGATTCCCATTAAATGATTTATTAAACAAACATAAGCTTTTAACTCGTCATAAGTAATGATATGCTTACTTGATGTTTTGTATTTAGAATAATATTATAAATTAGTCTGTATCACATCCCGAGGTCCTATCGGCGCAGAATTACCTCACTGCGATTTCCTCACAGATGATATAGGTTTGCAATCTCTTGATCACGCTTTTGTCCTATGCACTGTATAGTTGCTCACGCAGGAAGATGCTTGTACACCGACCTTACAACTCTGCCACATCGGTAGTGCCCTAGTAATAGATTTATGAAGCAGGGCTTGGCATCGCATAAAATTTCATCTTTCGTTGATGTTTGCGCAAACGCCGAGAAACTCGACCGTGCGTCGTTCAGTTATAGTTTCCACGGGATTGGACAAGAGGGTATCGTATGGATCTTTCGTACAACAGTCGCTTAGACTAGAATCTGGAGACATTCCACCTTCTCTATAACAGGGCAGACGATACGAGTCTTCCGATTATTCTGGGTGTCTCTAAGATTTTCTGCGGAGCCTTAAAAGGTCTAAAGCAATTGCTCTACCAAAATCGACCAGAAGAAGAACCAAACTGGGAAGTTGCAAGTTTGGCATTGTCCTTTCTGGATATACTATCGACCTTCATCAAGGACTAGGGGGGAGGAATTCCTTCAAGGGTATGTTCCACGCCCACAGCATCATCATGCAATCCTTTTCCAGCAACACTTAGCGGTTCCACTACTTCAAGGAGTAGTTGTGGGACGAAGCTGCTACTCTGATTCGTAACATTCTCACGGCGAATAATAACTTCGACCAAATGTGGACGTTGAAGAGACGCTATGTCTGCGAACATCACCAGATACGCGCACGTCTGACTGAATGACACTGATCTCCGTAAAAAACGAATCCAGGTCATCGCAAATGCCAACGCTATGGGCATGTGGTAAAGTATTGCCGCGTAAAACACGATATCTGCGCACACTGCGCAGAAAGCGGACATAGCACAAAAGAGTGCTCAAATAAGCAGAACAATCCCAGCTACGTAAACTACAAAAAAACTGGGAAGAAGGGCGACCACGCGGCCTCCAGCGTGAACTACCCTATGTACAAAAAGGCGTTGGAATTATCCGTAGAAAGAATGCTATATGAACAAGAAGAATAACGAAAATGGAAATGGACTCGGGAGAAGAAGGGGAATAAGGATCTTGCAACACAACATGCAGCGATCCAAAATTGTTCCCCACGAAATCAGAACGCAGATGGGAATTGATGGCGACGAAATTCTGCTATTGCAGGAGCTTAGAAGGGAAGATACCCGAACTCGGCACAGGAGTTGCGATCGCCTGCAAAGACTCGAAACACGACCTACCAATGATAGCGGTAGGAGTCAAGAGTAGAACCATGATACCGCTCAAGATCGCCGGACTGTGCACAACGCACTGCGTATGTGTGCAGATCAGTGACGGAGCAACGGTCATCTACGCAATAAGCCAGTACTTTCCGTCGACTGAGAACATCGAGATCGGCATTGAACAACTGGAAAAAGTACTGAGGAGCCTAAGAGGTAAGAAAATCATCGTCGGAATAGATGCGAACGCGAAATCGTCGCTATAGTGTAGCAAGAGCACCGACGACAGAGGAAAAGCTCTGGAAGCCGTAATCACGCAGTACGGTCTCCACGTCCTTAATTAACCAGGACAGGTTCACACATTTGAGACAACCCGACGGCGATCGAATATCGACGTAAACATGGCGAGTCCGGAGATTATACCGCTCGTGAAAGAATGGAAAGTTCGCGAGGACGGAATCTCCAGCGATCACAGAATACTGGCGTCTAGATTTCGATAAACGAAATATCCCGCCACAGTTTCAAGAAAGAAGATATAACACGCAGACTGTCAACTAGGAGGTGTTTCAAAGAGTTGTCATGGAGAAAAAAGAGGCACTTTGAGAGACAACCTTCCAGCAGACTGAAGAATTCGAACGAATGGCAGAACAAATGCACGAGGCCTTAATAAAAGCCTGCGATGCGGCCATTCCAAAGAAAGAATGGTACAACAGATCAATACCATGATGGACGCCTAAGCTCACATGAGATAAGAGAAAGGCCTACCGAGCAAGAAGAAGATACCAAAGGTAAGGATCCTACAACGAGAGAACGGGAGAAGCTACGGTATCAGGAAGTAAATAAACAATATAAGAAGGAAGATCTAGAGCTGGCAAAACTTTGTAACAGAGGAGGGAAACAAAGAGCTCTGGTGAATCGCATATAAAACGGTCATGGGCAAGCTTAGAAGGGAAGAGACAACGTCCACGGAAACACCTCCAATTGGCGATCAACAGCAGCGGCGATGTTGACAGCCCTCATACTCAAGACCAAGAAGAAACCGACACGCTGGAGCAGAGTGAGATCAGGCGGAACATGAAGACCCTTCCGAATGTCGAAGACACCGCAGAGTTTAGAATCGAAGAGCTCTGCGGCGCCGTAAAGCGAATAACGAAAGGGAAATGTCCTGGACCCGAACTGATCGAAGTAGAGGTAATCCAGCGCGCCTGAAGCGGAATCTACCAAGATCTATTGAGGTTAATGAATGGCTGCCTCACCTGGGGGTCTTCCCAAGAAGATGAAAAATGGGGAACCTTATAACCATCTCCAAAGGGCCGGATCGAGATAGAAGCAGCCCGAAGTCTTATAGAACAATCTGCCTGCTCTCAATGGTGGGCAAATTGCTGGAGAGACTGATGGCTGCTAGAATGGCAACTCTCTTCCACCGTCATGAAATGACCTCGGGCCGACAATACAGCTTTCGCCTCGGAAGATCGATGGTGGACGCGATAATCAAATTCCGCGAAGTCAAGGAAATGAGCGGAAATAAGTACGTCCTCGCAATCGCACTTGACATATCGGGCGCCCTCGACAACGCATGGTGGCCGAATGTAATGCATGAGTTGAGAAGAAAAAGCTACCCGGACAACCTGTACCGGCTAATACAGAGCTACGGAAAGAACCGTGCAGATCACTGGGAAAACGAGGTGATCAGCAAGCCCGTCACTAAAGGATGTGCGCAGCGATCGGTATTAGGCCCAAGCTTCTGGAACCTAATATTCGACGACCTGCTGAACGAACTAGAAAGGAGCACGGAGTGCGAACCGATTGCGAACACGGACGATATATTGATCCTAGTCGCAGGAAACGCGAGAACAGAGCTACAGGGAAGAGGCCGAGAAGTAGCCACGCGCGTCTCCAACTGATGCGTCAGGAAGAAACTAGCACTATCGGCGGAAAAAACCGAAATGCTCCTTCTGAAAGGCAGGCTGAACACGGAAAGACCTTCAATAATCCAAATTAATGGAAAGAGCATCCGGATGCGGCAAGAGCTAAAGTACCTCGGAGTGCACTTCGAGACTGGCCTAAAAATCTACAGGCACGTCTACAAATGCTCCGGAACGCTATCCGCGAACTGGAACTAAACTGGCCGGTGGAAAGGGCCGCAAGGGAGAGAGCAGGGTTTTTCCAAGTCGCGTGCAGACCATCTAAGCGCGCCGTTCCCAGGGCAAGGGGCGCTAGAAAGTGAATGTAAGTTAAAATAACATCTAAAAACGAAGTCAGCTTAAGTTCATATTCCAGGAATGGCGCGGTTGGCCAAGGTGAGCCCTTATACGCACACATTACTTAAATGACCCTGATGAAGCTAACACTCTACGGGAAACATCTTCGAATCTGAAGACACTGTGCTGCGGTATATTCAAGACCTTAGGCGCCCTGAAAGAGGTCGTCAGGCCAACCACATCAACGATTCTCTCGTGCACATCACCGATGAGAATCGTCGACCGGCAATTTCAACGAAAATGAGGAACGTCTCTCCAATCTTCCACCGAATTTTCCACCTTGGAGCAGTTGAAGGATTCTATACATAAAAAGATTATGATCTTGGAAGTTCTAGAACTACGTCTTGGAATCCAAAGCTCTGAGAGAACGATTGCGCCTTCCAAAAGGGTGCGTTCTTCAAGTATCCGTCGGGGAAAAAAAAATTCGGGTTCTTAGTTCTGCCCAGGAGTGCGAATTGCACAAAGGAGAACAATACTCCTGTACTGCCCGCTATTCCAGAAGAAAAGTCTGGAGAAGAAAATTCTCACCGTTGACAGAATGATGCAATGTTGAAATTGCCTCGACCTCGTACGAAGCGACGGTGTGCAAATCTCCGAAATGATGCCAACAGTAAGTTAAGAAACTCCACGCTGCATAAGGCGTTCGAGAAGCACAGTTGGACTGAAATGCAATATATATTACACACACCTTCAGCGAATATGTCGTATCGCTCGGTGCTACACGCGTGCGTGTCATGTCGGAGAACGGGGAACGACATGTTCTCGCGCCTCAATCGACACTGGCAGCCAGGTTATCCTATTCTCCAAAAGGCTGACCCAGCGGCGGTCTAAGACCCCAGTCTCCTTAACTGGAATAGAAGAGGACCTTATTCTCGCGTAAATTCCGGAAGTTAAAATCTATCCGCACTTGACGAACGCTTCATGCCATAAGCTCTTCGCTGTGAACCGTCACGATTACCATCCTATCAAGAACCGCAAGCGGGTACAAGGAAAGATTGGCCTCATCTTGGAAGTCTGCGCGTAACAGACCCGTATCTGTACCACAACGAAACCCGATCGCGCTCGATCACCGAGCAAATGGGGCTTCCAGTGATTCCGGTCCAAAATATGGCGACCGAGCCGTACAAATCTTCCGTATCCCAGAACGCGTCCAGTACACGAAATGGCTCGTCCACCACCGCCAGACCAAACCCCTCCTCTTCTCCTATCCTTCGCCCTCTCTCTTTCTCTCTCCATAATAGTAATAGCTGTAGTCGGCCGCACCGCCGTCGCTTGGATACGGCCAATCTCGTTCTCGAGAAAACGCACTCTCTCTCGTACACGAGCATTCTCCTCCCTCTCTCTCTCTCACACACACACTCTCCGTCTCCCTATCGCTGTCGTGGCGGTACTGTTATTGTTGTTGAGAAAGCTGAAGACTGCCCGTAGTCCTGAGATAAAATGGGACGACCGTACGTTGCTGAAGCTTAGCGCCGGCCGCCCTCATCTTCCGGAACACTAACTTCAGCCTACACACGTAGGTGCCTTTAAGATTTTTCGAGATAGAGATGTGGTGGACGGTGAGACGTGTTGTTGGTTAAATTAATAACGAGACGAGTTTATTTATAAATATTTTACAATGTAGAATACAAAGATAATCGCAAGTGTTGCTCGCTCGATGATATTCGTTATAAGATTGCGCGATACTGCGGTACTGATATTAATTGTTATGCTGATTTGCTATACTGATTCGTTATACTTATTCGCTCAACTGACTGACTGGATGACTCGATACTGATATTGATTCGCGCGGCTGACTGGCTTCTGAAGAACATGGTTGTCTATTTATACTGGTCGAGGAGGGTACCGGAAGGTTTGAATTTGTCGCCGGTTGTAGGTTGCACGTAGCAGCGAAATTGCTTTGCCCAGAGTTTGTTTATTATATTATGTGCGTTGTACAGTGTTAATCCTCTGTGGCAAAACAACTACGTGAGGCATTTTCGTATCGAAATGTCCTAAGACGCATATGCCGCTACAGAGGCAATCCTCTCAACCTCCTCCATCTCTCTCGTAATTTCTGTTTCAATGTCGGCGGTTGTCATACCGATCATACCGAGTTTGATTTGCGCCACCGACTCCAGCGGTCCCGAGCCGGTACTAGAGACAGCGAATGCGGCACTAGTATTGGTATTGGTATTGGTATTGATATTGGTGCTGATGCCGATGCCGATATTTTCACCTCCTCCTCCTCTCTTCCTTTTTCCAAGACCTTCCTCCATCTGTCCGATACACCCGCCACCACCGCTCGTCGTCGTAGTATCGTAGTAACCATCAGTGCAAGTAGCAACTTGTGCAAGAGAATAAACGTGAATCTAGCGCGGAACGTGATGCGAAAAGTAGCGGCGAGTCAAGCGAAGCTCACGGCGCTAATTATTAAAATTAAAGTAGTGTCGACTACAAAAGGATGAAGAACACGCACACAATTTATTTATTATTCATATTAGCTCTTCCGAATTGTTCGAACGTAGATGATTAATTAATTCATCAAAGACTAAATAATTCGCAGTGACGTAAGCTCAGCGCAGCTCGTCAATTTATACCCTTGCGTGTTCCTCTTCCTGTGCATTGGTTCCTTTCAATTTTCCGGAAAACACTGAGATCTAAACCGTTTGAACTAATGTACAAAAAGTTAAAGACGGACGCGGAAGCGTAAACAATTATCCGGAGTTTGCCGATCGGGTCAGAGCACCGCCACCAACACAACCGAAATCTGCCGGACGGGATCAACTCAAGACATTAGAAAAACAAGCGCGACTTGAGAAACGGTCGAGACATAAGAATCAAGGTAGAAACCTTGATATAATTCTTATATCTGAAATCAATCATATAATATAATCAATAATATCATAAATCATGTAATAATAATCAATCAATAATCAAAATTAGAATTAGGCTCTTGTTCTGGACACGTGTCCATTTATTGAAGGGCTCATGCTTTTTCCGGCATAAATATCTAAATCATACGTATAACTCGGTAAACACAATTTGTATTATTTGATGCCGTATTTATGATGTTTCTTTTTGGTATATTAGCGGAAATGTATGTGTCCACGCCATAAAATCATACTTTCGTCTATTATGACAGTTCTTCTAGATTTTACCATTATTTTTTAATGTAGTAATTATTTCCGATTTTGTTTAACAAGTTCCTCGACTCTACATATGGTATTATCGGAAAAATGTAAGCATTTCAAAATAGCTAAAAAACGGCTGAGTTTTAAAAATAAATTTAATTTTGATTTTTAAAAGTGTAATCTATCTGAGATTTGTATTATCTCCATGATTGATGATATAGCTATGAAATCTTTTATCTCGCTTATTGTAACAGGTTTCCAGCATTTATCATGTTTTCTTCCTTTTTGCACTAAAGGCACATTGCATGGCGTATTTATTTGTTTCGTCAATCATAAGTTGATTCGATAGTATACTTCAACGATGGTATACTTATTCTCGGTCAGAAATAGTTTGTATAACGTCAAAGGGTCATTGCAATTAATATTTTTTTTCATTATGTTCATTATGTTATATCATGTCCCTCTCTATTTCTGTTCACTGAATCGGTTGCTTTCTTCCTCTTAATGTTCTACGTTCGTATCTAAATATGAATTACTAAATTCAGTGCATGGAATACCGACGAGATTACGTTCCAAGTCTCATGGATCTTCCTCTAAAGAGTAATAGATATGTCGCGACATACAATCCTCCGATAAGATATATCCATAGATTTTTCCGATAAATCATCTTTTCCCATAAAATGCATGGTTGACATTTTAATGGGTGATAATTTGAAGAATATTGAAATACGAATATAGACGTATATTTACAAAAATTATATATCACTTACATATGAAAATCTCAAAATAAAAGACACCACTACAAGGCAAGAAAGGTACAACAAAAGAAAATTTATTACTGGGACTAATAACAAATGGTAGATTTTCTAATCCTCCTGTAGATGCACCATTTAAAATTTTGCAATTTTTAATAGCAAGTTAGAATTTTTTCTATGCTACAATTAAATTTCTTTTTAAATTTTTCTCCAAAACTATCATGTATGTTTTTGATGTTTTTAGTAACTTGAGAATGTCTTTTACAACTCTAATCAATACTGCTTTGTTACCTATTTTTAAAATAATGTCATTCAAGAATAATGCTAATAATAAAATAAGATTAAATGAATATCTCTCATTTGGCCATAACAGCCGAATCGCCGGCTCTACAAATCGAGAGATTGTATTATGATTTGTTTTCTCCAACTGCTTACAAGAGAACAAGCGAGGCGTTGATGCTTCATTCTCGCACATTTTTGCAATAACTAAATTAATCATATAGCGACTAGTGTTCTCTGTAGCTTCATCTACAGAATTCCAAATGTATGTTCTACAATATCTTTTCTATCTAATACGCAATTCTTGAATATTTTATAGGTAATTTTTGCTGAAAGTAGATGTCAAGAATCCTCAATTAAAGGGCGATCAAGTTGCAACTGAGATTAACGCTCAAAGTGGAGGAAAATTAATGATGCCGAGTCGTAGTATGTTTAGATTATATATTTGCAAGTTAAGATACAGAATATGTCGTAGTACAACACGAGAAGCTTTGTTTGTTCCTTATATACTAACTTCCCTTCCCAGGGTTTTCCATGGTTTAATTATGTACTCCGATGAGCACATATCCTCTGGTATTGCTGATTGATACTATTTGTTTATCTTTGAACTTATTGTAATTATTATTTTCATTTAATTCTAATAAATTTATTACATTTATTATTCAGGTTTACGTAATTCAAATTCAACTATAATCAATTCTTTTTATTACAATCCGTAGATCGCACAAAGAGAATATTTTGTAGTTGAATGTATTCGGCTCGCAAAACCGTCTTCTTAACCTTAGTTAACTGAATCCTAAGATTTATAGCGGGTCCTCAGGCTTGATGAACGTGTACCGTGGAGATGCATCGACATTTGGTAATTATCGTGCCCGAAGAATAGGGTCTGTGTGTGGCGAAGCACGGTGCAGAGACCATTGGAATGTTTACTATCAAATGTTGCTACAACTGTTCTTTTTGAGGAGAGCTATACAATTACTTTATACCTCTATTAGGTAAAAACGTTCATTCCGTGACCGCGGCTACGTTCGGCGGCTAGTTGCCGCCTTGAGATCAAGCTCATTATCGCAAATCTCGGACAATTATAATCGGGTTAACTTATAAAGATTAAAGTATTGGGATTTTCCAAAGAATTCCAAAGGGAAGGCCCGGTGTCCTTTCATCTCCGACATATATATACTTATGAGTATGAGACAAGTGTCACGTGATTTATCATCCCATGATTTTGTTTTGCTAAATATTATGACGTATTGTTAATATTTTATTTTAATTACCATAAACCTTAATTCTACTGTTTATCTTTGTGGACACTTAATACATTGCTATACTGAGAGTGTTGCAGTTTCACATCTCTGTTGATTTGAGTTTGGTATGCGATCTCCTCATGAGTGTTGCGGTTTCGTATGTCCCCTTCTCTTTCCTACTACGGTGGAGCACTATGGTTGGAACGTGCATGAAGCAGGGCACGTCGACAAGCACTCCATTGTTCCGCTAACACCTGACAGTGCAATAGGTACTGCTCCATGCTCTGTGATATAACAAAGAATCTTATAATTAAATTTTCTTTATTATGGTAATTGGTGTGTGTAATTCGTACGATTGAACGATATTATTTATAAATTCAGTTGTGCTTAATATTCCTTGCCTTGAATGCTGTATACTTTGTTTTTCATTCATTTTGATAAGTGAAGTAACATGTTTGCTCAAAATGTAGTTCGTTTCGACTTTGGCGCGCATTCGTCTGTGAGCCAACCTTTATGCATTATCTTGAACGACAAGACAACTTTTACTTGAATTAATTAAAGTGCTATGGTATGATTAATTGGTCATGGGGCACAGATTTTTGTGCGCCTAGTTGGTTTCACATGATTGTTGTTTTATTATTTCATCTGAAAATCGTTCGTTCGTATTTATCTACTTATTTTATACCTTGTACTTAAATTTGTGTGAGTTACAACGTTATTTCAATTTTGATCATGGGTCAGTACTCCTCATCTGAATTTTATAATCAGAGTTGATGGACTTGGGCAATACTTATTAATTCCTGTTCACTATTGTATCTTATTTTCGTATTTTACTCTATTAGTAATTTGTTATTATCTTGTTTTATAATTTTCTGAACATGAGCACAGCAGAACTGATGTCCGTTGTTTCCAGCCTGGTCGAACAAGTATATAAATTCAATTTTTTTTTGTTCCTCGTTAAAATTTAGATACTACTATATTCTTCCTCGTGTGTTATTTCAGCGCATGAAACGCAGAAAAAAGAGGACAAGGTTGAAGAAAAACGGCTCGTGACAGCGCAGGCGCCGTGCGGGAGCGAGATTCCAAGAACAAAAGAGGAGATCATGTATGCCGTCTTGCCTGCCTTCCTCAACACGCTAAATTCTGTATCAGCACAACGTTTAAGCAGACCCCCTTTTGTCGACGCCACGCTTTTATGTGAAGATACTAGTAGAGAAGAATATGAAGAAGATACTAGAAGGGAGGATACGGAAGAGTTGCCACCGTTTCCAACCTCTTGAGATAGTAGGGTGTGTAGGGTGCCAAAGAAATATTAGGAGTTTTATTTAATAGCGTGTTTATTAACTCGTCTAATGGTTTCGTTACCAGTCAACTCAACTCGCGACTCGTGCGGACGACGATTTATTCATGATTCTCGATCACGACTTATCTCCTAATCCCTTTCTTCTCTTTTTGTCATCTTTTGATATCCCCACTATGCACGTGTTCGTTAGGCGTCCGCGATCGTGGTCACGTACGCCTTCTCCCGAGTATTTGGCGGAAGGACTGTAGGGATATTGATGGCTCATTAGGGCTTTCGGCATTTACGCTTTATCGCGGCTTTGCTTATGTTTCATCGATCTCTTGTAAATAGTCTATCAACAGTAGTATACTATATACCGACGAAACCGTTGGAAAGAGAGTTGTTCTTCGCTGTCAAGTGCCGCTATACCCTCTTGAATCACTTCTGACGGACAACTGCTCCAATATCTAGATATCTTCAGAAATTTCGGATGGAATTTTGAATAACGTACATAATATATGTACACCATCATTCATCTGGAAAGAAAGCGGTTTCGTCTGACGTGCAGTCATGGATGCACGGCATGGATGTACGGCATAGATGCCTCCAGTCAGAGATATCTTATCAAACACTTTTCTGATATACGCTGTTATTTTAATATTTATCCAGGCAGGCTTCCCGCCTGTTTTTACTTTAGCCAAGGTTGTGGCTGACGATGATCGCAAGACGTAATATATACTTATCCTATCTAAGGTTTCGGCTCAGTGGTTTCGTATAGTGAGAGTATGAAAATTAATAAGCACTTCTAGTGATCTACACTTCGAGAAAGATAGAATCGATCTAAGAATTCGGTACATATGCATTGCTCGGCAGTTAACGTTACAGTTAATATTTCTTAGACTGATTGTATTCAGATTATGTTCAATGGACTTACTAAAAGCGTTATTAACGATATATAACATGGAACTTCATGACGATTCATGATGATTCAATTGGAAGAAGAACTGGTAACAGAACTAATAACAGAAGAAAAGTATACAAATATAAGGTGGTATTGGGCGTAGTGCGTTAAATAATTACACGGTGTTTAGGTAAACAATATATTTATTAACAAGTGTCTTCTTTTGATCGTGTGCCGCCAACCGCATCTCAATCCACATCAGAGATCAGGCCGCGCTTCGGAATTGATGGGCTGATGACGGAAATAATGATGTGGCGGCACTCGGCGACAATGTATGTCGCCGAAGCGAGATGCGTAATGAATCATCAATATATCCCAACGGTCTTTCCGCCGAATGTTCAAGAAGAAGGCGTGCGTGGCAAAGTTCGTGGATGCTTAACAAACGCGTGGATAGTGGGGATATTAAGGAGTGAGAAAAAAAAGAATCGTATCCCACCGAAAGTCAAGTTGTAAGAGCCTCAATCTTGAAAAGTCGTGGCTGGAGTTCGGAAGTGAATTGTAATTAGTGCAAACAAAGCGTTAAGAAATAAATTCTCTTTTTTTATTATTATTTTTCATCTTCAATTTCCTTTTTCTTTTTTAAATTATTTTACGTGACAATCGCGTAGCGTATTACTTTCGGTTTCGCTAGTCAATTTCGTTGTGCGGTTACAACTCGACTTTATCTCTTTTCGGTTCAAACTTAACTGTAGATCAGATTCGATTCTTTTCTTTTTATCGCCCCTTAATATCCCCACTATTCACGCGTTTGTTAAGCATCCGCGATCGTTGCCGCGCACAGCTTCTCGAACATCCGGCGGAAGGACCATTGAGATATCGATGACTCACTAGGCACTTCGCTTTGACGATATACATTGTTGCCGAGTGCCGCTACAAATACGTACGTAAAAAATATATTTAATTTATATTATATTTAAAAGTATATTTAATTTAATTATATTTAATCTTTTATGTAAAATATGCAAAAAATATGCGATATGAAAAATATATTATTGTTTCTAAATGTCAGCAGTAAATATAAGGAGTATAATATAATAATATAATAATAAACATAATAAACATAATAGAATAAATAAAATACAAGTATAACTTAAATTACTAGATGCAAAAGTTATCATTCGTAACATTTCTTACAAATGTTAACTTCCTTCTGCGTGCATTTTCCGCATACATACTTTTTATAAACATTTCAAATAGTGGTGGTCCAATTACTATTACAATACCTTATCTGACAACATTTGCGTGAATAAGGTGAGTTCTTTAACGTACTTTGGATCTCAGATGCTCTTTATTCTAGTCGTGATTTTTCATTGTCAGCGGCAAGTTCATCTGCTAATTAAAATATAAATGCTTTTCTGGATATCTGCTCACTTGTGGTTTCCTTATATAAAATCCAGGCATTTATGCCAGCTAAATCTAAAATATTAAAAAATACTTGATGTGGCCATCTTCTTGATCCCGACTTCACGCTATATTTTTTTGCTATTTGGTCTGCTATATCTACTCCAAATTTTGTCTTGTTATAAAATTTGACCGTTTCAGGTAGGCCCTTTTCAATTTTTCCTAAATAAGGAAATCCATTTACAACATACTTTGTTTGAACATCAGATGCCAGCCAAAATTTAATTCCAAATTTGTCGGATTTATTTGGTAAATATTGCGTAAACCTGCATCTGGCTTTGGTTGGGAAAAGTAGCTCGTCTATTGTAATGTTTGCACCAGGTTTATAGCAATTCTGGTTGTTTTCAATAAACTTATCCCATACAGATGATATTAGTGTAAATTTGTCATTTTTCAAACGTTGACTTCTATAATCTTTTTTGTCAAATCGAATAAATTTCAATATTTCAAGAAGCTCATTCCGACTCATTGTGCTGCAAAAGAAGCTTAGTCTCCATTTTGTATTCCACAAATATGGAAGTTTCAAATTTTTCACTTCGTATGCTCCCAGTACAATATTCCAAGGAATTCTTTCAATTTTGTTTCTGTAAGGGTCCATTTTTTACTCAAAACTCGAGAGGCTTCTCATTCGGTGCAAGATATTATACGTTGTAACATATGGCTGTCAATTAGTAGGGAAAATGCGCTAATTACTTTATCTTTCATGATACTTTTTTTGCATATCTTGTGGGTCCGAATGTGTCTTTGAATATATTGTGCAAGGGTGATCTCTCAGAAGCTGACCCTTCTTGAATTCTTTTCCACTTGATTTCGTTTACGGCAATTTCATTTGGATTAGCCTGTACATTTTCATTTTCACTTTCAGAACTTGAAAGTATCCGAGCACGTTTTCTTTTGTGTACATTCAAAATGTTCTCTGACTCAGTTTTTGAGGACTCACTTTTTTTGTCACTAATGTTACTATTACTGTTATCACTACAAATTTCACAATTTCTTTTTCCCTTGGTTCACTTCCGTCTCACTCAGAGAATTCACTATCCTCGATATCGGAGGATATTCCATCATTCCATTGGTATCCTTTTCAACTTTTGCAACAATTCGAATGCTTCCAATTGTTTACATTTTCAAGGCTTGTAAAATATTGCTTTATAAAACGAGAAATCAGGTCTTATTCCAAAGATTGTGCTTTACAGAATGACCAGTTAATTTGACTGGTACTGGTATAAGTAGCCATGATACAAAATTATTTTCATTCTAAATGAATAAAACAAAATTAAAGTTTATTATATTATTTCTTTAGCTATCCCTGAAACAGTCATTATATCATTGTAGAGAAACAATGTAACATGAAGTAGGAATTTTAAAATAAAATTGTCAAAGTGTTAATACGTAAATCTGTGACGTAATTATAAATATCGTTACGAGTAGAAGCTTCGAACAGCATGAGATGTCGGCAAGAGTATTTTACAGAATATGGTTGTAGTGTGTTAGTAGGTATGCAGATGAACTTAATATCAGAGAACCAGTAGAATGAAGATATGTGCGGATAAAGCTGACGTTCGGTCAGTGAGTTGCGGGAAATTGAAATTTCGTGGATGAAGCCATTTAGGAGAGACGTCACAGATGAACTCGATACTAAGTGGAGGAACTGTTAGGAAGCTAGAAAATAGCATAGATGAACTCTGCACAAAATCAGAGAACTATAGGAAATTTTATTACAGGCTTTGCAACTTTGATTAGTAAAAGTCGACATGATTCAAGCAATAAAATCGTGTTGTGCGAACGTTTATCTAGGTTGTGGATTACTGGCTTGAACGTCAGGGTATTAAAATAATTATACTCGAATTTATATAAGGAACACGAACATGTATATTGTAATCAAAAGAATGTTAAAAGTGTGTATATCACGTATAAAGGAGTATAATGATGCGTTACTTTATACGTTGTTTGATCACTTGGTTTTGACGTATTGGCAATGCAGGGACGAGCAGAGTTGAAGTAATACGGAATTTTAGCCTGATCTCATTATACTGCTCCTTAACGAACGCGACGCGAAATACAGACTTTTCATGACGTTCTATCCGAGGAACATAATTTCTTGGCTACTTATACAGGATGAGTCATTTCAATATTT
Organism: Bombus haemorrhoidalis; assembly: GCA_014825975.1. Classification (NCBI taxonomy): domain Eukaryota; kingdom Metazoa; phylum Arthropoda; class Insecta; order Hymenoptera; family Apidae; genus Bombus; species Bombus haemorrhoidalis. The sequence continues at coordinate 8,393,735 of CM026176.1, forward strand.
ATTGAACTAATAGTTTTTCAACATAAAAAGGCTAGTAACTTTTTATAGAAAATTCTAAGCTACATCGATTCATGTATTAAAAACATATGATCCTATTTAAAAAAATAAAGTTTGCCACCTTTACGCGCCCACCTACAGATAAGCTAATAACATAAAAATATGTTTCCCTTAAAGTCATTTAATTCTTATCTGAACATTTTTCGATATAATTAATAGTATCGAAAATATTTCAGTTTAATCTCTTAGGCAACTCACCATGTATAATATGAAATTCCATAGTGAGTTAAGTCATGAATCTATCATTTATTACATGCGTTTGCGTATAGGAAAGAATTAATATTTTCAAAATTTCTGGAAAACAGTGCTTCCGAGACATTCTCATGATGGCACTGTGACATCAACCACATCTCAATCCACATCAAAGGCCAGGCTATATACCGCGGGCAAGATGGCAGCCAGATGTCTACACATTCTTACTGGGTACCCTCAATCGTCTTAGAGACCCACCATAAATCTGGATATTTTCATAGTTAAGGTCCTTCAGACCGAACAAGGATCTTTTATTTCAAGTGTCCTTTACATTTATTGTTTACCACGGGAAGATACGGGAAACTTGGTTTTTCTCATGTTCGGTATCTTCCATTAGCAACTTTCTCTCGAGGGCGGCTTCTTAGTCCACCAATCTTCTTATTACCCTATCAAAAGCAATGTCTATCACCCTCACTTTCCTAGCTAAAATTGTCCTTAACGAATCAGTTCATTTCGTGTCCTTAGACACACGCATCACTTGCTTTCCTCCGCCACAACATCGTCACTAAACTTTACTTATTCTCTATCTTTAGAATAGTCAACATCTCTTTACCGAGTTTCTGCCCTTAGACCAATCGCGTATTTAATTTATACATACACACCAGTGTAAAGTTGTTGGAGTGAACTGTGATTTATACGTGTCAATTCAGTGTATATTCAATTGTGATTATTGAATTCATAATAAAGTTTGATAAAAAGGAATAATAATTGGAAAATTAATAGTTGTATTATCGCTGAACCTTTTTGTTTTTATCATCCAAGTCTTAAGTTTACGTGACAGCGCAATCATAGTTGTTTTTCACATCGTTTTAGATAAGGGATGTTTAGACTAAAAGCCAGCTCGGTTGCCTGAGAATTTTTGAAGAAATTTTACGAGCACTAGTGGAGGTAGATTTTCTATATTCGTCACAAGCATTAAATATTAAATATACATGTAATGTAATTGTTACGACCGTTCGCGGAGAGACGCGATCGCGAGGAAAGTGCGTCAGCGAGAGGCGTAAATTCTCGCTACGATTCGGATAATCGACGCCGCGAATTAGTCGTTCCCCTGTTTCGGTTAAGATGACAGAAGAGCTTCAATGAAGTTAACACTGTATTAACAGGGTTAATATTAACTTGTATATTTAACAATATCCAACATTATAATGAAAACATCACAAATTATTTAGCTATATGTACAATCAATGTGTTACAGAAATTCCACCCGACTATGATATTTCTCGATGAATTCATTAGACTACGCGACTTTAGTTTTACCGATCGGACCTCTCGATGTATACTGTTAGAATCTTCAAAAAGGACTGATTGCCCTTCAATCTTTGCTTTGTTTTCTGTGGGAGACGACCCTCATTACGCTTGCGCCTATGATCACGTATGCCACCTTCTTTGTATAGATAAAATAATGGACCGAAATCGACGTTTTTAGAGCTCGACGCTTGATGATAAATATGCGCTTGCCGTTACATTGTATACGTTTCGCCGGTCCTATAAGACGATCTGTCTGCGGCACTGTAGTATCGTGAGCGATGATTAGGAATACGGCCTATAGTAAGCCTCGTGGCATAACATACTCCCTCCGTTGAGAGGGTACCGATCAATTAATATGGTGTGATTCTGTGAGGTGGATCTCTTGTTAGCGTTCGTTTCTGTTGATGATTGTTTCGGAGTCGTCTGACACTGATCTGCTCAATAGTGGTGCTATCCGCTTAATGCTGCGATTCAGGGTGCTCGTTGCCATTAGAACGATAGCCGTATGTATGATGCCGTCTGCGCCGGGTTGGACCTTGATGATTTCGACCAATGATCATTGTATTGAGGGAACGTTGTCTTCTTTGAGAATGACGATGGTGCCTTCTTGTATACCGTGACTTGTGTACCCATGCTCCATTTGTTTCGGGTACTCAGCTCGTGTGGATGCTCTCAATGCCAGCTGGAGAGACGGTTGTATGCAGTGTCCCTGATATCTTGTGCTCGAAAACATGTTAATGAGTCTCCGATGAAGAAGTGGCCCGGAGTAAGGACTAGGAGATCGTTTGGATCTGTAGGTATCGATAGAGATGGACAGGATTTGCGGTCTGGAGTTGAGGATTGGTTTGATTAGGATAATGAGTGTGGATAAGTTTTTAACAATTTGAAGTTTGTTGCCGACGACACGTCTGAGATGTCGTTTGAAGGATTTTCCGCAACGCACTGAAGTGAGACGAATTGGGAGTTATGAAGCGCCATTTGATCCGTCGATCGGCTAAAAAGACTGAATCTTCGACGAGCGATGAATCTTCGCAGAGCCGCAATGAAGGCCTCGCTTATGAGATCGCTTATGAGATCAGCTCGTGAGACCAGCTTGTGAGATATAAGTTAGATGCGAATATCTTGATTTTACGGCGGCTGCGATCCTTTCGCTCTTTGACGTAAAATGGTCCACAATAGTTGATTCCGAGGTTGATAAACGGACGACATTCCTTCGGAGAGTACAAATTGTATCTGAAAAATAGCAAGTTATAATGATTTGACAAATTTGTTGTCTATTTCCTGATCGAAAAATCCTTGTAATTTCGATCGCTGTGGTCCTCGTCGTTGCTTAGAAATTTGCAGTTGCAGTTTTCGGCCCAGGAAATATAATGCCTCGTTGAATGCCTCGATCCTGGGGGTGTCGTGAAGCATCTCGGCCCAGGGAGTGTCATGGGACACCTCTGCCCATGAAATGTCATTGAATGTCCCGGTCCTTGGAAGTTCGTGGACCGTTACGATCCTGGAAATGTAGTGGACCAGTTCAGTCCAGGAGGCATCGTTGAACGGAACTCCGGTGTTGCTCGGTGCAGATTCGTCCAACACGACGTGGAGTTTTGTAGTTGATTGGGCTCCCCCCGATGAACCGTCCGAATCGCGTTCTCTTAGTGATGATCCTTGGTGGAGAATGAGCGTTGGACGTCCTGACTGTGACTAGCCTTGGTATTTGGAGAGTATGTCGGCGTTGTTGGAGCCAAGGGTGACTCCAGTGAGATGCTTGTGGTCCGAGAGTTGTTCGATGGAGTATTCTGACAACTATCGATGTCATAATACAGAATTTACATATATAATGCAATTTTATAACTAATATAATATAGAATATAATATATTAATAATATTGATATTGTTGTGTTGATGTATTTGCGAGGAGTAGCGCGGCTTCGATCAGGGACGTTGACAATTCGAAAAAGAAGTGGCAAAAGGCCAAAATGTGCTAATCAATCTCGAACAAATGCACAACGAATTCAAAAGTCTCGGATCCGAACGCGGTAAATTTCATTGCGACCAAGGTGGCGTTTGAAGAAAATGCGCATACACCCCGACTTCGCATCGATTCACTTCTTAGATCGAAATCCTAACTTTTTCGTTGAAAGAAACTATAGAATCTGTTCCCTCATTCTGCCGGACCTGCCACTGAGCTCTCGATATTTTGCCGCCTTGTGGAAACGAATCTTAACGAAACTAGTAACAAACACAATTCGAGGCCGCGCTAATACGGTGTCGAAAATTTCGATACGTTTGCGGAACTGTGCAATCGTCTTAAAGACGTATTCGACTTGTGTCACAACATCGATCCATACTGCGAGGAAATAGTTTCAACTTATCAAAAACTGAGCGAGCGCGTGTTAGACAATGTTGGTCGAGTAATTACAAATAAAAATGAATTACGAATTTCTTGCGTCGGAATCCCTCATCGTTATCAAATTTTCGCGAAAATTCCCGTTAACGGCGAAAACCGGATTTGATCTATTAAGAGAAGACTTAATGAAGAAATGACCAGTCGCATTACGCTTCCAGGTGCCCGTGAAATACCTACCTTCTTCATCATCTTCACAAATAAAGAGGGATTCCGCGGAAATCGATTCCATTTCCTAGAACTGACAGATGGTTATGTTAGGCGTATTCGATGTGCTACAAAAACTCACGTGAATGCAGGTTATAGCAAGTGGTTGACCAGTTATCTGGGAGAAATTCAACCGAACACGGTTAAAGCGAAGCCTTTACTCTGCCAAAGTCATTCCGACTATCAATATTTCGATATGACGATTCGATGCGGAGTTTGGGTGCACGAGATTCTTTCAAACGATGATAATCCGCTATCTTTATAATTAACACGATAGTCGAAAACATCGTTTTCAATATTAACATAGTATCATAATAATACCGGGCTATTCACATGCCGTTCATGACGTACACGAACGAAACCCTTACGAGAAGCGACCATATTCCTCTTTCCTTCTTTTCCGGCGTCGATAAAATCAGAACGAATTGCTTGCTCGAAACCTTTCCTTTTTTAGAAAAACGGTCCTGCGTGGCTTTTGTGATATTTCCTACCACCGTCCTCTAGTACAACAAAGTATGATGCCTTGCACCACATACGCGATAGGTCCGCTTGCCCGTACACTGTCTAACAGATCACGAAATAGTCAATACAAAGCTGCACTGCTTTGACAACGCAGAAGGAAACGCCTTAGAGACGATAAACGAATCTACCAGGTGATATGTACGACACACCATACATAATTGTGCTCGTAGTGTTTCTTCAGCGTTTCTGCTGGTTTTTTGACAGTGAAAGATCCTTTGCTTTTTTCTGATCGACAACGACTAGAAACTCTTCTAGTTATTCTTACGTCAGATATTCCATAGTTTCCATGCGCATCTATTCCTCATCTAATTCCGCATCAAATCTCTGCGTGAATACGTGAATTAAAATCGGACTCGCCTCGTTCACTTTACAATCAAAGCTGTGCAATAAAGCTGACGTTTGTTTAAACTTAGTGTGATCAGCCTGAATAGCTTGTACAGCGTAACAGAGTAGAAATCAAAATTCCTTTGTTTTCGTATTTCTCCTTCAACGTTTTCCATGCGATTTTTAAATTATCGTCACACTGAAGTCAGAAGCTGTCGCACATGCTTCATTCTCGTGAGACATAATCAAATACTGTAAATGCATTTTCTTCGTTATAGATTCGTACTCTATCATTGGCGTTTCGAATAAATTTGCGATGTGTTTGCATTTATCAAAATCTTCGCAGAATCTCGGTGGTCTTTGTAACGGAAGCTATATTGGATTGTGCGACTTATCCGATTTGTTATTGGCATACTAAAGTATGGCATAAGTACTCACTCAGGACAACTTCTCCGCCATATAGTTCTGTTTCCTTTACAACCACTCTGATATAAGCAAGAAAGAGGACAATCAGTTTCATCATGGCTAGTCTTGAGCTAAGAGATCCATCCTGGACCTCTACATAGGAAGCTGAGAATTGCTTGCTTTTTCCTTGAGGTTGGGCAGCACGCCACTCAACTGTTTGAGGTGAAATTTCCCAGTGGAGAATCTAATGCGGAAGAAATGTTATTCGAGAATCCAACTGTCTTTCCAAATTCGAGATTACTTACACTTACACGAAGGACAATGAGGATGCTGCGTTGATTCCATGTGACGAACAACATAATGGGGATCTTTATCCAGATAAGACCAAATGAAGTTGAATGAAA
>CM026176.1:8400041-8510339 GCA_014825975.1 Bombus haemorrhoidalis
CCAAGAAACATGCGTTTCTATACCAGTCAAATATCAGCAAAAATTTAATTCAATTACTTTTATTAATAAGTAAATATATGTAACGAAAATATGCACTAACTGTTCCTAGTAACCCGAGTTTTTCTTCTCCGCAATTTTTTTAATCAAGAAAGAAAATTGTTACAATTCAAAAACAATCAAGAATTTCTTACAACCAGATTCTTTTTTAAAAGTCATTCCTTCCACATACTTTTTTTATGTTATATAACATGAAAATTATAATTCACATGAAAAATGTCGTCGAAAGAAATATAAAAGTATATTTCTTTATTAACAGAAGAATCTGCCTGGTTACCTTATCACATAAGAATACATATATAAGAATCATAACTTTTATTAAAATATGGGAGGACGATGCTGAAGAAAGATAAGCTTTGAAGAAGAATTACGAGGAAAATTATAGAATGAGACTATTTCGTTATAGTTACAAATATTTATTATATACTTAATAATAATTAATAATTGTGCCATTATTATGTTATACATCTGTACATGTACATGCATATTTCAACTGTTTGGAGGTCAAATCGTATAGATAGACTCCGACAATCAAGGGCCATAAAAATCATGTTGAAACTGAACTCGTCTGTGACAGTGTAGTTGTTAAATAGTCCTTAACCCTCTGCCTTACGATTTAAATCCCAACAGCGCGTGCCGTAACCATCGGCAGGGTCAGTTAAACATCGAACCATTTCGCGATCTGGCTGAGTGTTTGAAGTTATGCAAAATACATTTAATTTTATGTTGCAAGATATGTGATAAATAGTTACTACCAACTAATTATTGAACAAGATTTTTAAGGATATTTTTTTAATATTTTTCAAGAAAAATATCCGGACATCAGAATACGGCCACGCAAAATAAATGTTTGTCGCGTGTAACCCGAAGAACGTACCACGAGTCTGATTCGTGTTTCTTATGTTTAGCCTGAAGAATGTATCATGAGTCTAGTTCGTATTTTTTATGCTTGGAATACCACAAATCTAGCTCTAGGTTAAGGGGTTAAACTCTACGTAATGTGATAGATTATGCGATTACCAGTTAGTTCTCCTTTTCAGATAAAAGGGAGGTGATTCCACTTGTCGAAGCTAACAAATCATCACATTCATTGACGTTATCTGCGATGAACTGAATCTTAACAGGGAATACTTCGCGATAGATAGATTGTTTTTACATATTTCGATTGTTGACTGTAGTGATCCATGATAAAATCAACCTTTTGATTTTGTTGAAGTACGACGATGCGAATCTACGTCACGTATATCGCGGTCATGTGAATACGGACACGACGTTCGAAAATTTTTCCAACCTTTGCTTACCATGTTGGCAACAAAAGTACCGGCATTCGCGTAACAGACAGTAAGAAAGTCATTCATTTAATTTATTCTCCCGAAAAAGCATCTCCATAGAGCAACAGTACATGTATATAACATTAGAGTTTGGTTGCCTTGAAAATTTTTCCAAGCTTTACTTACCATGTTGGCAATAAAAGTACCGGCATTCGCGTAACAGACAAGCACAGTCAAATGCATCATGATCCATATCGACGAAGATTTAACGATTTCGTCGTAACGTAAGAAAGTCATTCATTTAATTTATTCTCTCGAAAAAGCATCTCCATAGAGCAACAATACATGTATATAACATTAGAGTTTGGTTGCCTCGAAAGCGCGTAAGTATGATAATTCCTCGGTCATTTCTATGATAGATAACAAAGGATATAAATACAAACGCGTTATAGCGTCGCTGATTGCTAATTCCGTAACCTACAATATCGTGTGAGAGACGTGGTACGTTGGTCGGACCAAACATATGCAACATATGTGCGAGACGTAATATGTCGATCGGACCAAACACAAACACGTGTGAGAGGCATGGTACATCGATGTTGTTGATTTATTATTTACTTCAAGATAATAAATCTTTCTTATTCAATGATCAATTGGTAGTAATTATTTATGAAACCATCATATTATCAGATCATATTAAATATAACAGATGATAACGAGATCATGTTAATACTCAAGAAGCTTTGTGGAGTTTGTGAATAATGGTTATAAATGAAACGTTCCCTCGATCGTTGAAGTAGTAGTTGACGAAATATCGACCGACAAGATTGCTGTGTCGTTCGATCTGAGAGGAGAAGAACGTATTCGCAGTTGCAAATTGTTTCCGATAACTCTCTATGTCTGAGGAGGACGGGACGTCCGACGCAAGAGGAAGGAAGACGAGGGACGCCACGGCACCAGAAGATCATAACATCATGATTAAAGCTTACATTGATAACTACGTACGCGATAATACCATGTGTTTGTTACCTAACGGTAAGGTAATCGATGTTATAAACGAAGGATCGATAATATAGGTGGAGTCGCTGTAGCTGTGGATGCGGCTACCAAACTTTACGTAGACACAGCCGTACAAATTAAACAATAATAACAATAATAACAATAGTAATAATAATAGTAATAATGATGATGATGATGATGATGATAATAGTAAACCTTTACTCACAGTTTTTTTTTTATTATTTAATTTGTACTTTACAATTTGTCCAACTGAACATTTGGTAAATATTTTTCTGCGTATCTGCCGATTTCTTCTTTGACCGTTGGTATTTTTAAGTTTTTGCGTATATCCTCGTTTCTGACATACCATGAGGCGTTGACTATTGTTCTCAGTATCTTCGATTGTAGCGACTCTACTTTATTTATGTGGCTCATTGCTGCTGTCGCCCATAGCGGTATTCCGTACGTCCAGATTGGTTTTATTATCATTTTGTAGATTTTTAGTTCACTTTCTATGCTGAGTTTAGAGTTTCGACTAGTTGGCCTGTTTTTTGGTGGTATTTTATTCCTTTACAATTCCAATCCTTCATATTTAGTAAGATTTCCAAAATCCATGGAATAATTATAATTATTGATAAACATACTCGAATTATTGTAATATTCCATATATGTTTCATGCTAACTGTCGAGTTCCAGACGCATCAGAAGTTCTATCGCGTAAGCGGACGTCGCCTAAAGCGCGACGATCATCGCACAACAGTCAGCTGATATCACAAAAACTCGTAATAAGACTAGCCGCGAAACCTATGAATATTTCTAAATCGTAAATTGAAAAAAGCATATGGTATAAAGACGAGAAACGATAGACAGGGCATGGTAGGGACGAAACATGAGGAGCGACGATAAATAATTTATCAAATTGTTCCAATTATTCAGTCGATGGTAGTCGTAATGAATTAGACGAGCCAGTGCTACTATTTTGCAAGGAAGAACGATCTCAACCGGCAATCTTTTGGTCAATCAATATACATCGAATGTTAGTTTTAACCTTTCTCATACGTTCACACATCCATTGTTCCTCTTCTGCACTTTTTTTACTTTATCTTCCTTTCCTTTCTCTTTCTATTTCGTGAGTAAAAGACTTTTTAATCCGATATATCGATAATGTTATGTATCCGCTAGTTAAGAATACTGTTACAAAATTATAGTCATAAAATTTGAGACAATTCTTTTGTATTTACATCGATTAAAATCTGCATGTCTGAAACTTGTTTTGCTATTACTTCAAGTAGATTTCTGTATATCGTGTTTTTTCTAATTTTTAACAGAAAAAATTTTGTTTCCCCCAAAATTACATTTTCCCTAAAAAGAAATTATCTCGGTTCCTAATTGGCGTAGAACAAAAATTTAGAAGGCTGCTACTAACATAGCAGGTAGTGAATTCATTCTAATCACGAGAGGAACTAAGACCTTATTTTCCCAGACAGTGTGCCGAATTCAAGAAGTTCCAAGTTCCTACATGTTTATACTTCATACGAACGTTAGTGTTATTCGAAATAATTGACAATACCCGAGAGCAGTCAGTTTTCCGTTATTCTCAGCATTCCAGTAGCGATAATTGTGCGAAACGCATCGTATCGTATCATATGTTATTTAACTCTACAATTTTCTTATCTATATAGCACTAATATAATAGTATCGTGTTTTGTGCCATTTTAATCAAAAAAATTTCAATAATGTGTTAATGAAATTTTCATTAACAAAAGATTTCAAATAAAAAAATTGCGTCGCTGCGTTAGTGTTTTACTGGTGAAATGTGCGACTCCATTGTACGACTCTTTCAAGCTCCAGATAAGATCATATTGAACATTAATATAAAACATAAAAAGTAACATAAAAAGATTACGATCTTTAGAACATTCGCGGTGCGTATATGATTTTGTTCTGTGCACTTGAGGACCAGTGCGTGTATGAAATTTGCATAAACGTTGCTAATATGAGCTTCTGTTTATTAATTATTTGTAGACATAGATGATTAGAGGAAACATTAATACTCTCTACTCGAAAATTGTGTAATATGTAGAAGAAGTAAAAAATATTTAAATAAATGTTTAATGTATTTAAATAAAATACTTACAGAAAACATTAATATATCTGACTCAAATTATTTATTTACTACTTTCTTTAACTACTACAAATTTATATTAATTACACTTGTGTATTCTGCAGATCCAAGAATAGTCAGAATTGGAAAACTTTATTGTACGTTAATTAACCTAATGCAACCCAAGTAAAATACAATAATGTATGTATCCATTGTGATATTCTTGGACCTGCATAATGCCTAATATAAATTGTAGTTAATTAAATGATTAACAGTCAAACAATTTAATCAAATATACTAATATTTTGTGTAAATATTTTATTTTTATATAGAATATATTTTTAACTATTTAAAGATTTCATGGTGTACTTTATCAAGTATTATAGTTTTATTACCTTTATTTGTTTCGATATAGAAGAACGATGTAGAGTTATCAAGAAAAGTACTACAGGGTTCAAATTACCTTCGGGAAGACACAAAATTTTATGTACTGTATTATATCTTGATCTACAATCATGTTTGAAAATTTTGTGATAAATTGTAGAACTTTGTGCAGGACATGGAAAATGTAGGACATAGACAACATTTGGTATAAAAAAGATTAGACTATCTCTACGATAACAGATTTGCAGTTTTTAAGACGCGGTTCTACGACTGAGACTTAAATGATTTATCTATAGTTAATTTTATTAGAGAGCTAATATTTTACGAAATTAGACACAAAAGAGGAAGAAGGAACAAAAGCACGCTTTGTTACCAAAGTCTGCGAGCAAAATATAGGGTGAAATTAAAAATAAATATTAAAATGAATTTTATCATCTACAAATTTGAGCTTCAGGATACTCTTCTAATTTTGCCATCACAAAAAGATCGACGTTGTTCTTAGCATATAAGAAGACGGAAAATCACGCTTCGCGAACAAAATGGACTGTACGCCGAAAGTCACTAAAAGTCAGTACAGCGAGATCAGGCTAGAATATTTGAAGATACCACCGCTAGGTGGTCTTTTAAAGGTGCTGTTTCTCGCTGGAAAATTTAGGAGATAGAGATGTTATATTCGTAGACAAAGTTAAAATTGTTATCGCTTCTCGGCCTTATGGCTAAGATCAAAGTGTAGTATCTGTTCTTATCAGCTTAATATCTGATATACTTCCCATTGGAAGTCAGAATATTAAACTGATTTTTGGAATCTGACGGAGGATATAGGAGCTTGCTCCACCTCTGTCGTGAGTCAACTTAGCCTTGCAGTGTCGTTAAGATTGGCTCGATCATACATTAATAAACATATACAATACATACGGCTTTTTAAATTCATTATCAACATTATTTTAAAATTAGTGATATAAGAAGTCCCGTCTGTGAAGAACATCGCTGCGTGATCGAACGAGGAGATCTCCCTTTTTGACTTTAGCAACGTATTTTGTTTTTTTTTTTATTGTTTATTAGTTATTTATATTATCAGCTATTGTTTACTTAGAATTGTTCCCAATTAATCGCGACATTTTCCAGATTTTATAAAGTACAGTATATAATAAAATACACCAATTCAAAATTTAAAATTAATTAAAAAGTTACACTATCAATTATGATTAAATAAAGTTATAATCGAAGGATACCACACTGTAAAATAATATTTAAAATGCATTATGAATTTCTAATTTCGCGTTCAAATCGTGTTATTTATCTTTAGTCAATGTTTTTAATTTTACCTATATTCTTTATACTTTTAATATATACTTTTAATTTGATGTTTTGTATAAACAATATGTGTAATCGTTAAACAAAATCATTACCGCAAACTATAATTGACCACTTAAATAATTTTTAGACTTCTTTGTTTTACAAATAGTGAATATTAATCTTCGTTACTTGGAAATATGCACGGTGGATAGCGTATAGATTGGCTTGTCCAATCCAGTGAGAAGCGTATAGTTCGTTCTAGCGCGCGCGATTGACTAAGTGTTAAGTAAATAATAAACAAACAATTTTAATTAAATGTATAATATTTTGTGCAAATATTTTATTTTTATGTAGAATATATTTTTAACTTTTTACATATTGCATGATGCACTTTATGATACTGCGTTAAAGAATCAGCCAAAATGTTTCTCTGCGCTAACAAATCTTGTTACACAAACTAAACTAAGTCAGTTCGAGCAGCGAGTAGCAATGGGCATTCGATTCTCAGTTTCGAAACAATTGTTTTTAAACGACGAATTTTAAGACTGTCAAAATTCAAATCACTTCTAATAGAATTCGATATCTTGAGAAAGCTTGAAAGTAAGTCTTGACCCTGCTCTATCCTCAAAATGGCAATCGCCAAATTTTTTTCATTTTTATATGTTTCATAAGATAAATCGCGTAGAACCGTAACTGTAGAGCCTCTACTACGTCGTAAACATCATTTACAATGCTAAACTATTAGATTATAATCAAGATTTTCAAGAGATTGTCGTTATACATATATGTAGGAGATGAAAGGATACCGGTCCTTCCCTTTGGAATTCTTTGGAAAATCCCCAATACTTTAATCTTTATAAGTTAACCTGATTATAATTGTTCGAGATTTGCGATAATGAGCTTGGGCTCGAGGCGACAACTAGTCGCCGAACGTAGCCGCGGTCACGGGATGAATGTTTTTACCTAACAGAAGTATAGAATAATTGTATAGCTCTCCTTAAAAAGAAACAGTTGTAGCGACACTTGACAGTAAACACTCCAATGGTCTCTGTCCTGTGGCTCGCCACACACAGACCCTATTCTTCGGGAACGATGATTACCAGATGTCGATCTATCTCCACAGGACATGTTCAGCTAGCCTGAGGACCCGCTATAAATCCTAGGATTTAATTAACTAAGGTCCTTCAACCGGACAAACAGTCTTTATTTTAACAGTCCTTAAGTCCTCCCATTCACGAGAAGGTACGGGAAATCTGCTTTTCTCACGAACGACGCTTTCCGCTAGCAACTTTCTCTCAAGGGCGGCTAGCATCTTTCACTAACCAGCAACATAGAAATTAAGCAATTAACAGCAACGTCCATTTCCCTCACATTCCGAGCGGAGGTTTTTCTTGACGAATCCGATGATCTCGTACCCTTAGACACACTGCATCATAGTGTTTCTCTGCGGCATCACCGCGATGGAAAACACATTCTCTCGTACGATCTCATCAACGAGAAAACAACGTCTTCCACGATCAGTTAATACTTGACGTTTTTATTTTAATCGAGATTTAGACTTAGACTTTTGAGGAAAGTGTGTTTATTATCCCGCGGATATTATTATTTGTCTACGGATTCGTTATCGAACCTAAGATCATTGTCATTAGTGCTTAATCATCGCGGTTATTTATCAATCTCGTAATACCCACACTTGTGTTAATAAATAATATCGCGATATTATAACAACAATGTATAATTCTAGTGAAGATTCATTACACGCCCCTAATGCTAACCCTAATCCTAGCTATAATGACGGCCCGACATATATATATAGATTCTAAATGACTCAATCAATATCAGCGGGCTGCACAATGATTCTCAAACCAAACGACATATACCAAACAACGTAAACAATCCTGCGCGACGTTTTGTAAGAAAATTCGTAAATGAAACTTTAAACCTGCTTACACATAGAAATCCATAACAGCATATCGAAAATCGCCCTATGGAATTCTCGAATACAGAGAATTAATGCAACCCCCAATGCTTTGCCTCCATAAGAATTAATAAAATTAATAAACAAAATTAATAAACTAAATTGAATTAAAATTAATAAATAAAGTAAATATGAACAATGTTTATACACGCGTTGGAATTGTTCCCTTTGCGAGTATGCATAGAAAAATTCCACACACGTCGCGAACATTCACAGAAAAACCGTAACAAATATAGTGATCGTTCATTCAAATCGTTCGTTTCAGTAAATATTCAATGCGGTCTTATCTCGGACACGCGATATAGTTGCACAGCGAAGCCGCACATTTCGCCGTCATATCAGGGAGATAAAACACTAATGCATCGACGAAATCTTTTAATTTGAAATTTTTTGTTAATTCCATTTAAATTTATTTAAAATTTAAATTTAAATAAATTCCATTAAAATAGTTAATTCCATAAAATTCCACTAACGCGGTGAGTTGGTGAGTTTTTGCTGATTAAAACCGAGCCACACATATTATTATATTGATGTGTTGTAAGATTGTAAGTCGTAAGGCAAGAAAATCGTGTAATTGGAGTATGTATCTTATAAAGTACGTATATACGTATAGAGTATAAGTACGTATCTTACAAATTACGATGTATAAGAAAATGTAAAGCTCGAATGCCTGGAACGGCCGCCGGATCTTCGTCACCCTCGATTGTGGCAAGAGAAAGCGATAACACTTGAAGGTATCTTAAATTAAGTCCTCCAGAGTACATACGCGTTCATGAATATCTTCAGCGACATGTTGCACCAGCGAGTGGCGGGATCGTCCAGTGTCGAGCGCTTCAGGAGGATTAAAACCCCGCATCCAACAATCATCAATGGAGACCGTCAGAAGAAGGAACGACAGGTGATAGTCGAGAAGGAAGGAAAAGAGCGGCTACCAACAACCAGCGGGAAGTGCTACCGATGTAGAGAAGTAGGACACCTCTCGAGGCGGTGCTGCATGTTTGAAAAGAAGAGTGATATTAGTAAACAGGCAAATATTCTCGATCATATGTGTTAGAAAATATATGTACATCTGTATTGTACGAGCGAGGAATGAAAGAGAGGAAGACAACAAGAAAACGCCATGAGATGAGCGCATCGCGTATGTATCGAATGAGTGAATATGCGTTGTTCATTAATACCTCAAATTACAATGTTACATGTAAAATAGTTATTCTGTTATATATAAATTTTGTATTAAATGAAACGTTATATATTATTACTTTAACAGTATGGAATCTGCGCGAAATTTGTACGAAATTAGCATACATGTCAATGGGAAGCGAGTAGGTAGTCGATATATCTCGGATATTTGGTATTGCAACGAAAGTTATCGCGGATGTACTGCTTCGAATATTCGTGGGATAAATGATGATGACGAACAAGGTGGCTCGCACGACGATCACGATTCAAAATGTGAAAACCGACGTAGACTCATTCGTAGTTCCTGACGAATACATACGGATTCGCGTCATCGTCAGACAGGATTTTATATTACAAAATTATGTGATCATGATCAAACGTAGAAATCGCCTGATACTTAACGAAATTCCTGTGTCGGAGAGGAATATCGACTTCTGCGATGTGATCGCGAAAATCTAATTGCAAAAAAAAGAACTGCCACGGAAGCAAGTCGGAAGCTATTTCCGAAATTCAAGGAACTGTTTCGCATTCAAACCGTTTTACCGAATGATCGCTATGACGTAGGGGATATGCGAAAAGGAGTAAGATGCTTCCAGACGGTGGTCGCTGACAATCGAATCAGGCCGTGGATCACGGTGCAGGGCGACGAACACGATAATTCAGAGTAATCCGTTCCTTGCAGAAATTAATAGCTGAGGAGCCTATCAAATGACACGATCATGGTACGAATATCCTTACATGTTTCTTTTTGTGTGTAGAAGGAGAACTAGAGCAGAGTGTGATCGATGGAACGACTATCTCTGGAACCAGCTCAGGTTATGGAAACGTCGAACAGGACAGGTCCCGTGTTGGACCGCAGCTCTGGGAATAGGAAGCCGATGATGAATAACAATAGCATTCATATAAGTATAATCTGGAAGCTTCTAGAATTCAGTACACTCCCTAACATTTATCTCTCCTTAACGAAAAATATTAGTGTACCTATATGTGTCCTTCTAATAATTGACGGTATTGTCAATGCTTCAGGATGGTTCGGTTCCTCTCTCTGCATTGGCATAATTTCCGTATTGTCTGATGATTCATAGTGTAAGTTTAAATCGTCATTATGTTGATGTTGTGTATAGCTTTTGATTTTGTGTTTTCGATTCATATACGTTTCCACATTCGCCCATCAACCAACTTTATAGTTGTGTAGCAGATAGTGACAGTAATAGTTAAACAATTTTATTAACATTTATTTTAATAATATTCTATTATTTTAGTGTCACAAATAACGAAGATGGTTATACGCGCGGAACAAGATGCGAGAGGACCGTCTCAATTATGTAAAAAAGAATAGTGTCATTGAATAGAATCATTAACGTTGAAATTTTTTTTATGAATTATGAACATTATAAAATGTCGAGAAAATCCGGACTGTCACCTTTCCGGTGTGACAAAATGCTTCTATTATTTGAGCAAATATGTCAAAAAAAAGGGTCGATTTGAGTCAAATCGATCTTTTGCATGCGAACAGCGCAATTGGCGCTCAACTAGAGTCGCTTTTCATTTATTAGCAGCAACTCGCCAATAATGCACATTCAATCGTTTTCTTTCGACGCACTGCAAGCATACGTTTCTTGTTCAGAGTTTTTTTTTTTTACAAAAATCGAATATAATATCCATAAATTGTCCGTCATGGACAAATTGACGAATATGGTCTGCGATGATGGAACTGTCATCAGATTTTGAACATACTGAAACTTTTGAAGAAATTGGATACAAAGCTAAAAATAAAAATATATATCACAATAAACTGTCTAATTCCGAAAACATGGATGAATTACCAGAAATTAATCCGCTGGAATTTCTTTTGTGCGCACAATATTTGATTTCAAAAGTTTTTAATTTTGATGAAAATCTACCAGAAATTAAAGCAAATATTGATGATAAATCGTCAATATTAGAAATCGTTCAGCGTTTCTCTTCCGAAAATATGCTTAAACATATTGTGAGAGAAAGTGACAATTATTATATCACGAAAACTTCACATAGTAAGTGTTCACGATTGATTGCATGGAAAAATACAACAGTAAGCAAAATATATCGATTTTTTGCTCTGTCGATGTTAATGTGAAGAGTAAAGAAATTGTCAATAGATGAATATTGGTCAACCGACGAATTAATACGAGCAGAAAGTTTTCCAAGAATCATGAAAAAAAGAAACAGATATATATTTCGTTTAAATACTGCACTTTTATGATAACAGTGAGACAACAAATCGAGATGCGCTAATAAAGATACAGGTGCATCATCGACAGACTGCGAAATTCCTTTTCACGAGCATCTTATCCGTATCAGCATTTATGCATCGACGAAAGTTTGTTGCTTTTCAAAGGACGATGTTTTTGCAAGAAGTTTATTCCTTCAAAGTGAAGTAGATTTGGGATTAAGTCGTTTATTATCTGTAACTATCGTATCGGATATATTGAAGATTTTATTGTCAATTGTGGAGCACGTACGGATATAACTAACAATAATCATTTAGCAGAAATTGGCAAATCAGGGAATATTGTCATGACGCTGATAGAACCGTATCTGAATAAAGGTCATGTTTTGGTCACCGATATCTGGTACTCAAGCCCGGCTTTATTTTCCCTTTTACATCAAGACAAATGCATTTGGAACAGTAAGGAAAAACAGACGTAGAATGCCTAATATATCTGATAAATTATGCAAAGGCGAAGTTGCGTTTCAGTCTACGGGTAAACTGTTAGCGCTAAAATGGATGGACAAAGGGGAAGTGCTAATATTATCAAGCTATTATCATTTTGCTGAGTATATAAAAAGAAAGAAAAGTGATGTTAAAATGGGAACACCAATACTGAAACTAAGTGTAAATTATGATTGCGTTATGGGAGTAGTCAATGAAGCTGACATGATTCTAAATTCCATTAATACTGTTGGGAGAACTCTGAAACTGTACAAGAAATTCCTTGTCCACATGCTTAATCTTTCGATTTACGATACTTACATACTCTACAAAATTACGTCCAAAAAGAATATAATATTTGTAAAATTTCTTTTATACCTGATTCGAGAAATTCTACTAAAATATCCAAATGAAAATACATGTAGCAATAAGTCTGGAAATCAAACTGCATCCAAAAATAATTTTTTACGACTGGTTTCAAGATACTTTCCATCAAAATACATCAATCCAACAGGAACGCGGCAAAACGGTTGGCGGAAATGTGTGGTTGCAGCAAACACAAAATGCGAGCCGAAACAGGATTCCAATGTAAAAACTGTAACGTTGGAAATTTTTTGGAACAAAATGTTAGTATAATTAAGCGGCCAAGTCAATCTCCTGACTTAAACTTAAATTTAGATTAAGAAATTTAAATTGTATATTTGCGGGATTACGATTAATCGGTAGACGTCAGGTGGGAAGCCAATCTTTTAAAAATAAAAGTTAATATAAAGTATTTAGTGTGAAACATCGACTGCGTTTTGCGTTCGATTAATTGAACTAATGCTACGCAGATGACATGCAGTCATCAAGTTCAGGGGGTACCCAATATCTTATTAGATTATTTCTTATTTATATTTTTTAAAAAGTAGGTACACAATTTAAACAAAGTACGTTCCTTAACTTTTGTCAAGAAGTGCTATTTCGTTCATTCGATTCAATATTAATTGTAGATCTTACACGGATATAATCGAAAAAACATATTGTATTTTCATGTGTGAACTGTTATCTCTTTATATTATTTTTAATTTCATCCAACGTATCTCAGGAGATAAAAGGTATACAGTAACTTACAAGTGATCATAATGTTTCTTACTTTTTGTCAGTAAGTATGTACATATGTACATAACTGAACATGGTATAAGTATCATTTAATCGGATATAACTTGCTTGATATTTGTTATGCACTTTCCGTACGCCTTGACACGCCTTCTCTTGATAGAGATGAAGTCTTCATGAAAA
Source organism: Bombus haemorrhoidalis (assembly GCA_014825975.1). NCBI lineage: Eukaryota > Metazoa > Arthropoda > Insecta > Hymenoptera > Apidae > Bombus > Bombus haemorrhoidalis. Next base: position 8,413,283 of record CM026176.1, read on the forward strand.
GGTCGCAACAATCTTGCAAGTTAGCAAATCCTACCGATAAGAGTATTTCTAAATTATCATTGAGAAATATTGAGGTTTTATCTCGGAATAGAGAGAGGAAATGTGTAGATGAATGTATTATAGAATTTTCTTATCCTAGAAATATTGGAAATTGGGATTTCCAGTGATTTCTATATAATAATTTATTGATAGATATATTTATTACAGTGGATTAAACAGAAAATAATGATTATTTAACGCGAGCTTAATGCAGTAATGTGATATGACAACTTTCGACTCTCGATTAACTATTCTTGTCTCTCACTCTCTAGTGGCTAACTGATGACCAACGACTGCGGTGCTGAAAATATATCGATGACCGTTACGCCTATTGGAGTTTTCCGACTCCTTCGGCTCACTTCAACAAGAAATAGCCAGTTGTAACACATCTTAGACATCAAATGACAAAGAAATTAAATTCTCTATAGACCATACTGTTTATTACTTCTCAAATATTTTTCAAGATTGCAACTCAGAAATAGCCACTCTTTACAACCTTACTGTAAGTTTTATTATCGATTTTGCTGTGTATTTTGGATGGAACACTAAATTTTTTTAACTATCCGAATGCCATCGATCAGTCATTTGAGTAGAAATTGAATGAATTAACGCTTTGGCGGCGCAGTGAACTCGATGAATTCATTTTATCAGTCTCTTCCAAACAAGTGGTGAAATTTTTTCACTAGATATGACTGAAATAAGGCTGATATTACATGATAGTATTGAAAAAGACTGTATCAGCAATTCTTTGTTTTCATTTTTTTAGTAATTACTTAAACGTAAGAATCACAATTTCTTCAAATCTCCGTTCACATGTCGCACTATCGCAAAGGTAGCGTACTTCACTAATTGACCTGAAACATACGTAGATTTGCGAAGTATAATACTTTATATTCCTGTAGAGTATCTGCTTTTAATTATTATTAAAAATAAATATGTCCGAATATTCATATATTTATTATTTAATTTATAAGTATCTCCTTTTTTGCTCATTAATCTCATACTGTTAAAATAGGGTTAGTCATCAGGATTTGGTTATTTAGTTTACTAATGAATACAGAATGAAAAGTGCAAAAAAATATTTTTCTCGCGTAAAATTATTGAATCGCTCAATAAGATCTTGTCGTGAATGTTAGAAATGTAACGATATGTTTCTTCATTATTTATTGAAAAAATTAAAGGTTGTTTTTTTAAAATATGGTGGAAACATAAAATTAATGTTCTTATAATACAATAAAAACTTGAAATGTTGAAAATATTTATTTGCTATATATCGGCTACTTGCTGAGCACATTTTCGTCTTTATGTAACGCATTTTTCTAACGCGCACGAAGGAGAATCAAAATCAAGAACTATTATTACTGTCACCACATCATGTAATTTATATATAAATATTTCATTACTAAAATATAAGAATAAATTAAATAAATATGACATTAGTATCATTAGAAAAAACTTGAAAACTACATTTTTTTATTATTACAAACTGTATTTCGTTAAAAAAAATTAGATTGTTTGATCAAGAATGGGAAAGAAATCACCTTGCTCTTATTATAATTACTGCATTCTTAATAACTCGACAAGAAACGTCGTAAACACGTGATCATCAGCCTCTGGTGTCACAGGCTTAGAAACAGTAACAAGGTAAACAAAAAATCCTGCATACCATAGTCATTGAAACAAAAACCAGATAGTAACAGAATAGCCGCGTCTGATATATACCCGATAATAACCCCTACAAAGGGACCACATCTTAGTATCAAAATCCTCCCAAATCAGCACTCCGTACCTTTTTTGTTATAACACTCTAAACCGTTACTCTGTTGGATTCGTATAATAAAATTTTACTATATCTCTATATAAGTCCGAATTTTTACCTTACTTGTGAAACGTTCGAACTACAACGCGAGATCACCGGTGATCTGTTAATTTCGTGATTACTTGTGTCTCTTACGTGACACTGGCGACGAGATTGCATATGTTTTGCATATTTTACATAAATAACAGATGACTGAATATGTTACATATTACGTCCATTTTTTACACACTTCCCCTCCGTTACCAATTTTTTTTTTTTTTGCAATAATTCATAATTCATAAATCGTAATTCATAGTACTTCCATATAACTGTCGTGTGATCAGTTTATAATATATATGCAGTATGTCTCATTGAAGTCAAACATTTAAATTATTTTTATTACTATTTGCAGATAAACATAAATATCTATGAGGAATGGACATGGTTTCAGAACGGTATTTAGTGATGATAAAAAAAGTTCATCCCAAGGTCATCGTTATTTTTTTGCACCTGCTTTTATTATGTGATATTTTAGTCAACGCTAGGATGGGTTCAACGCGCAATTCTTCATAAGATGTACTTTTTACTAATGGAATCCAATTGAATATGTGAAAATCAAAATTTCTAAGGTGTTATAAATCTTTTCTTACTTCATCCTAATTGTTAGCGTTAAACATCATTACCGCAGGTAAAAGTGATTGCTATTGAACTTGGAAAATATCTAATATTCTGTAAAACATATCATAAACTTGACGATGTTGACAATCCTCTTTAGAAAAAGAAAATACCTGACATAATACACTCATTTGATATCTCTCGTTTAAATCATTTTTCGAATACCATAAATGTTTCCAAGCATCGTCACTTTCATTCCACTCTTCTTCTTTTAATAGAGCATGAGAGTTCGAAATACTGCTTGTTCTTCTTTCATTTTGATTCTTAATGCCTCTCATACGTTCCCATCTTGATATAATGATATTAATATTAATATATATTATTGCAATACTTTGTTCAATAAATAAAGAAAATTTACTTTCCATATACATTTTAATAGTGATATGATCTCGTAGCTGTGTTCTATGAAATTATCGATGCTATCTGTCTAATAATTGGTATAACTGCATATAATGAATGTCGATGTTCTACACTAAATTTATATCTATGAAAGTAAAAAAGTTAAATTATCAATTTAATTTAAAAATCGAGTTTTTTAATAATTGTAAAATTATGTTACAGAAACTGGTCAAAAGTTCCTCATCTTTTCTTCCTTTTTTTTAAATATTCTTTTTTTCTACTAAGGGAATTTATAGAATTCTACCAAATTCTTCATTGAATATATAAATTATATCTTTCAACAGAAATAATATTTATCACGAATGTTTTTCCTAATCAGATTATAATAAATTTCAAAAAGAAAACAAATAGTCTTAGTTTATTAGATGCTTAAAATTTTGGCAATCTACATCAATATAGTTACATAATAGATAAATAAATGATTTATCCGGCGTTCATTATTGATATGGTGTGATCCAATATTTCTTGTAATTTGCTTGCGAGGAGCTCCTTGTACTTTTGACTAATTAATGTATCATTAATACAAAACAATCCAATAATTTTATTTTTGGTGATTCCGTCCAATGATTGACCTTGAACAGTAAAATATTTTTCGTTTCTTGACCACAATTAATTGATATTGGTATCATTCGTTTCTCACACATTAACTATTTTCATCACTTGTTGACGTTGCTGTTAATTGCTTAATTTCTATATTGGTGTTTAGTGAAAGATGCTAGCCGCCCTTGAGGGAAAGTTGCTAGCGGGAAGCGTCGTTCGTGAGAAAAGCAGATTTCCCGTACCTTCTCGTGAGTGGGAGGACTTAAGGACTGTTAAAATAAAGACTGTTTGTCCGGTTGAAGGACCTTAAATCCTAGGATTTATAGCGGGTCCTCAGGCTAGCTGAACATGTCCTGTGGAGATAGATCGACATCTGGTAATCATCGTTCCCGAAGAATAGGGTCTGTGTGTGGCGAGCCACAGGACAGAGACCATTGGAGTGTTTACTGTCAAGTGTCGCTACAACTGTTTCTTTTTAAGGAGAGCTATACAATTATTCTATATCTTCTATTGGATAAAAACGTTCATCCCGTGATCGTGGCTACGTTCGGCGACTATTTGTCGCCTCGAACCCAAGCTTATTATTGCAAATCTCAGACAATTATAATTGGGTTACTTATAAGATTAAAGTGTTACGGATTTTCCTAAGAATTCCGAGGCCCGGTGTACTTTCATCTCCGATGTATATATGTAAATTCTGTAGAATTTGATACAGCAACCGACGGTTTTGACTTTCCCTGTGTTGACTGGGAGTTGGTCGAACAATATAAATAGAGAAGGACGGGGACTTAGGACAAGTCAAAGGCCCACGCACCGTTATACAGACCCTTGATAAACATAAGGAATCACCATCAACAGAATCTTTTTAACGGAATCTTTATTCCTGCAAGAGTATTCGGTTTGCGGCTGGTCCTTAGAACAATCCTTAGGTTTATTATTCGTTCTTAAAAATCACGGAGAAAGCGGGTAGTTATCTAACGGGAAAAGCTGTTTTTTCCCATGAACAAGATCACCTACGAGCCACGTCCGGAGGAGACTTCCTCCCCTTATCTTCATCCATTACTGTTGGCTATAACCAATAGGCCTTGCGGATCGTTACTCTCACTCTCCTAACGAAAGGTGTGATCAACAAATCCGCGTGTTTCGTTCAAGAGGCACACCTACATCGAGCTTTCCTCCGTGATAACACGAGAACAAACTTCACTTGATTTCTAGACTTGTTCCGCAGTAACAGTCGAGTAACAGTTAAAAAACAGCTGGACTAAATAGAAGGACTAAGAAGTCAAGTTGCCAAGACAAAGACAGTCAATCGAGTGAAAATCATTCATCACAGTCGCCAACACGAACCGAAACTCAGGTCGTACTCACTCGTAGTTTGGCAGTCGACATACTCACCATTGTATCAAATATTGAAGTTGAAAAAATATATATTATAACCTGTTAATATCAGCGTTATACTCATTCAACCACCCTTATTATCTTAATCGAAATAAGGGATCGATCGATTTGTGGCGTCGATTATTCGAATCGTGACGGGAATTTACGACTCCTGTTGACGCGCTTCTTCGAGATCGCGTCTCCCCGCGAGCGGTCGAAACACATATATATGTATAAATTTGTATCTCTTTGAGTGATTTAGATATCATAAAAATTTTAAAGTTTAATAAGTTGTAAGATTCCGTAAAACTATAATAGTATCAGAATGTACTTGCACAGCTGGGAGAAAAAGGTAAATATGATACTTTCACATTTATTTTTGCACAGAATAATAATGCCCGTTACAGCTCCAATAAGTATCATTGAGTATTTTGTATTTTGTGAAAACCTTCTTAAAAATTATCTGAGTAATATTTCTAATAAGCGGATTCTTAACAATTCCGAAATTAATTCTCATCTGAACGTATTGAACGTATTAATTTGCAATGCTATTGATCTTTCTGTCCCCAAAATTGATAACAGATCTCACTCAGGTGATAAACATATGTTCCTTAGAATATTTAATTTAAAAAGGTTTGTGAAGTTTTTTCTAACTTCAAAAGTTCCGTTGCCTAATTAAAATTAAAACTGGTAGTCTTTGTTACAATAATTTACTCTCGATTTGCAACAATTATTTAAAAGCATTTAAAAAAGAAATCAAACAAGAATCTATCGATTTCGCTAGTAAATATTGGTACAATTGTATTCGTAATATTAATGTACGTGATCTGAGGAAGATGTTTCCCGAAATTCGCTTAGTTTTTTCTTCTAGATCTTCACTTTTATTCCATACCAACTTTACTAGTTGAAACCAATAGATGCGATTTATTTTCTGAAGCTAATGCCGATTCTTCCAAACTTTCCAGTGATTCTAGTAATAAATAAATAAATATGTAGTCTACAATGAAGTAAATAAATTAAATGTAATTGGTTTTCAAATAGAATCAATATATGAAATGAATATTAATCTGAGTAACTCAATATTCTCTTCACTTATTACAGGCAAAATAACTCAATTTAAAAACACAATGCTTATTGAGTGTACCAACCCAGTATTGTTATGTACTTTATCTGAAATCAATCCTGTGGATAATCTTCAACAATTTATCATTCCAATCTTATTTTATTTTTTACGAAAAATTAAAATTCATATTTAAAAATATAAAGACTAAAAGCTCCTATAATTGCAATAATATTCCCTGTAACATCAGTCTTAAGCATATTTTCCTAATTTACATCACAGATTATACTTTTTTGTTTAGATTTATTAAGATATATTAGGTTACTAAGTTATAACAAGATCATTAAAATAATAGATATATTAAACAATTGTTTTGATTTAGCATATTTTTTACATGTCTGAAGAAAAGCAAAGATAATTCCTTTCCTAAGAAAAGAAAAAGATAGTACCAACCCTGCCAATTTTAGACCTACTTCACTCTTATCTCAGTATTGGTCTAGTATTAGCAAAATGTTTGGGAAGGTCGTTAATAGATGTACATTATCTCTTTTAGCTTAAGCGAATGGGCAAAAACTTTCCAAAATGTCTAATTCATATGATTATTAATATGATTCTATGTTTTTTCCGGAGGTATTGATTCCAATTTGGAATTTAATATTTCTAACCATCTCCAGCAAGGTGCAATATCAATACAATACAAGGTTCACTTATATTATTCTCTCCTTACTTTAATGATGTATTGAATTTGTTTGACTTTAATAATTACCCGGATAAAAACGCGATCGCATTCGCATACGGTTTTGTTATATACATTATTCATAAGAAACTCTCAATTATTAACAATTTTTTAGTAACAATTTCATTTTATCAACAATTATTATCAATTATTAACACTTATTAACAAAAGGCTAAAGGATTTGTTTAACAAAGTTCAAATATATTTTGCAAATTGGAAGCTAAGGACTAACGTTGACAAGTCTGAAACAGTATTATTTAGATCGTGCATATCTAAATGACATAAACCCAATTATGATATCACTGAATACTCACACAAATTTAAACTTTATGATCTCACTTTTATTGCTAACATACCGATATTCCAAGAGCTATTTTAAATACCTAGAAGTTAATATTAATTTCAGGCTCAACGCTGCGATCGATGATCGCATTAAGATGCAATTAGGAAAAGCTAATAAAGCTTTCTTAGTTAATAAGGTATATTTTCATATCAAAAATCCTAATACAAAAGTGGAACCCGTTTGTTATAAGATTTTAATTCGGCTTGTTATTTTCTATGCATTCCCCACGCCTTATCTCGCCCAGCCTCGTCGAACAGATTAATTGTTTTGAAGGTAGGTACCTCAGGACAAGTTTGTGCCTTTGCCGCATATTCACGTCTTCGATTAGTAACATTAGTTACATTATGCTTTATAATTCAGTAGCAATGTTGAAAATAGATGTGTTTATGCTGAGATTGGCCCGTAATGGCCCGACTGGATATTTACCTTGTCAAGCTTTCATTTATTTGGATTCATTTGGTTCCATCCAGAATGAGTCCATTATATTCATCATTTATCATCATTACAGATCTGTTTATGACAAAAACATATCTATATTCTGGATGATTATTATTGGGCTGACCTAAACCATGTCCAACCTGACTCAATGATCTTTCTAATTCTCATAAATTAAATGTTGATAGATATTGGTAGCTCGATGCGGCCTATTTTTAGTACGATTAAACCTTTCGTTGCGGAGCGCACAGAAACGAATTGTTCTTTGAGCAGCTGGCGTAACAGTGGGAGATCGATTGCGTGGATGGCACGATGCATAGAGAAATATATTATGTGGCGGAGCGCCTAAAGGTGATGTTCGCAGCGAAAGGGTTAAATCATTATACTATACCTTTTTTTTGAACTCTGTAGTAGTTTTCAACTGTACATCGTTTTCCCCACGCAGGGAGGATTTTGCTTCGGCAAGTCCATGAGGGCTGGCAAACCCACGTTCCCGAAGCCAGGAAGGCCGTCGGGACAAGCGTCCTGTTTACGTGAGTCCTCTCTGTACACCGCAGGGAGGTTGCCGGGAGGCGCTTAACCGCGGTTACGCTCTCTACGTGGCCTTGGGTAGTAGCGCACCCACGATCCTGAAGCGAAATGGTGATACTGTCGGGATAAATTCCCGGGTAGGTAAGTACCTTGAGGCTCCCGCTTACGTGAGTCTCATCTGGCATTGCTGAGCACGGTTAGCAGGTCGCCGGCCGGCAGTGAGTGGCCGTACGCTCACAAAAAATAGTCCCACCAATGACTTAGAATGGTACCACGGGGGTTGAGTTAGCCTGGAGGGAGTAGCAACCCCTTTGCTCAACCAAAACGGGCAACGATTCGTGGTGGCAGTGGTTGATGGCCAACATACTGGCAAGATGACCGAATCTAAGGGGTATTGGCTCCCCCGAATGGCCGTCGGCGGATGAGCAACGTCCCACCTGCTCCGAAACCGCCCTGGTGTGACGGTAAGGCTTGGAAACGCCCCGTTCCACCTGAGACGACCGAAAGCCCCTGCAGTCTAAGCTGATACAGGCAGCAAGGTACTGGGTGCCTTGTGCTGATTGGGCGTAACCCCAACCCCTATGGCCCTATGGAGTGCTCGAGTATAATATGGCGAACGCCGAGGAATATACCCGTCAACTAAAACAACACTACCTGTACATCGTTTTTCTATATTCAAACAAATAAAGATATTAAAACTACAATATATCATAAAGTGCATCATGTAACATGTAAAAAGTAAAAAATATATTCTGCATAAAAACAAAATATTTGCACAAAATATTAATACATAAAATACACTTGATTGCAATTGTTTATTTCTCACTCACTTAATTAAGTACAACTTATATTAAGTAATATTCAGCTCCAAGTCCTCCAACTCCAACTCCAGTCACAGTGATATAGTATTTATTTATCATCAATTTCAAAATAACTTTGATAATAAATTTTAAAAAGTCGTGTGATATATTGTTACATGGCGTGAGATGGCCCGTACGACGTCCCTCATGGTCTGGCCACCAAGGCCCACGCGTAGCTACACAGCCCCGCAATAAACCCCTAGGAATCACCATAAACCGAACCTTTTAACCGAGTCTCTATTCATGCAAATATTTTCGGTTTATGGATGGTCCTTCAAACAGTCCTTGGGTTTATTGCCCTTACAAATCACGGAGAAAGCGGATGTTTGTCTAACAGAAAATCGGGTTTCTCCCTGAAACAAGGACACCCATGACCCACGTTGTCAGGAGACTTTCTCCTCATAGTTTCCTCATAAACATTGGCTATAACCAATGGGCATCGCGGATCGTTATCTCCACTTTCTTACTGAAAAGTGTGACCAACGAATCCGCGTTCTTAGTTCAAAAGAGCACACCCATACCGAGCTTTCCTCCGTAATAACAAGAGACGGGTCTTCACTGCTGCGAACTCCTCTCAACCGTACAGTCACCTACTATTCCTCTATCCTTAGTGCCGGACTGTCGTTCACACCTCTCATCGGAACATAACCATCAACCAGTTATAATATAATATATCTATAGTGAAACGATATAACCTGTGAGTGTACAAAATTGTTGGAAATATACTTATTGTAAAACTGTTGATTACAGTTTTATTCCACAACAACCACCCCTATTATCCCACAAGAAATAAGGGGATCGAACTGCTCGTAGCGTCGATTATTATAATTGTGACGGAAATTTACGACTTCCGCTAACGCGCTTACTCGCGAACGGGTCTTCCCCGCGACTGGACGAAAATACATATATGTTTATGAATATATTATCGAGCCAATCCTAGCGGCACTGCAAGGCTAGGTTGACTCACGACAGAGGTGGAGCAAGCTCCTATCTTCCGTCAGATTCCAAAAATCAGTTTAATATTCTGACTTCCAATGGGAAGTGTATCAGATATTAAGCTGATAAGAACAGATACTACACTTTGATCTTAGCCATAAGGCCGAGAAGCGATAACAATTTTAACTTTGTCTACGAATATAACATCTCTATCTCCTAAATTTTCCAGCGAGAAACAGCACCTTTAAAAGACCACCTAGCGGTGGTATCTTCAAATACCCTTAGTTACAGTAGCGGACAAAAGTTTAAGACGATGATTTGTAAACCGGATTACGAACGTCTTATACGCATATTGTTCTTCTGTTCTGTTTGTCTCTTTGGAATGACATAGCTCTATGTTTGACCGTCGTAACCTCAGACCGTCAGTTGTTAAATACAAACAATGTAGGAGTTACAACAGTTAGTTATCGTTTAGCACAGACGATCTGTGTAAAACGTGCTTATGAGTGCAGTTTTTGAACATTCTGATTCTGGAATGTCAAGATCATTGTTTAGTGTTAGTTGCTTTTACTGCTTAAAATTTATTTAGGTAGGAACAGATTATAGGTAAATCAAAGAATTTACTTGAAAACGAAAGGGAACAAATCGTAAGGCTGCGGAAACAAAGTAATACCTTCACCGAAATAATAAATATAGTGAACAGGTCAGAAATGGCTTGTAAGCAAGCTTGGTATAAATTTTTAAAGGCAGGCATGTATTGCGATCAACCGCAAAACGGAGCAACAGAACCCTCGTAGTAAAAATAAAGGACGTACATTCTGAAGTAAAAGATATCAAGATAGGGGTACCGCAGGGAAGCGTCTTAGGACCAATATTATACACACTACACACGGCCGATATACCAACAACTACCAACAGCAAAATACTGACATTCGCGGGCGACACGGTTGTACTAGTCAGGCACATTAATTCAGAAACAGCAGTCATGTTATTACAAAAGCGTATTACAAAAATAGAAAAGTGACTACAAGGTAAACAAATAAAAAGCAAACCCCAGTAAATGTAACTATATTATATTTACATTGCGAAAACGGAAACCATCAAATATACAATTGAATGGCACGCACATAACACAAATAAGACAAATTAAATACCTAGGACTCCACTTAGACACATAACTTACATGGGAGCGACATACTAAATCAATAATAGACAAAATACGGATAAAAAGAAGAAAGATGTACTTGCTAACTCATCAAAACTCCAAACTCAGCATGGAAAATAAATAAAAAATTTACAAAACCAAAATTTATAAAACCAATTTGGAATGAGTCACATAAATAAACTAGAGTCGCTACAATCGAAAATACTCAGAACAATAGTCAGCGTCCCATGGCATGTCAGAAACGGGGATATAAAAATACCAACCAGGATGTAAAGACCTAAAAATACCAACGGGCAAAGAAAAAATCGGCAGATACGCAAAAAGATACAAGGAAAGAATGGCAACACATCCAAACCAGCTGGCTGCTGGAATGAGCAAAATTCTCATAAAAAGAAGACTAAAAAGAAAACACCTCACTGACCTCACTAAAGAAATAAAATAGACAAACTCGAAGATGATATCTTGCCGGAGGTAGCCATCCATATGTTAATTAGCAATAAAGCTAGAAAAATTTACGGAATATCCAGCCCGATAAATTGTAAAGAACAAATTAAATAAAAAAAGAAAAAAATGTCGTTTCAAATTCGCAATTGTTTCTGTAAAATCGTCCATCATTACCATCGATATTAAATTCGGAGCTGTTACCATGGGAAAATTCGAGGGGTGTCAAACTAATAAGTTTCAAATTTTATGAAGGCGTCAAAGACATTGACAGGTCGAACAGATAATTTTTTTTTGTAAACTTCTAAATTGTCTTCCGCTTTTTCCAAAAGGATTATTTGAGCTGCAGTGCTTTTGAAATACAAATGCAATATCGTGAAATACATCCAATTTTATTTTTCTCCGAGATTACGAGAACGCTATTTACATAATTTAAAATGTAATAAAATGTGAAGCTTCGAATGCTTGTTGCGGTCGCGTACTCGCCTTCGTCACCATAGATTCTATACAGAGCAAGCATACATAAGCATATGAGCATGCAATAAATTAAGCTCTCTTTTATATGTATGTCATAAACCAAGGCTAGCAGGTTTCAACAGTTTTACAAATATTATTTTGTGAAAAATGTTGGAAAAAAAGTAGACTCTAAGGAATAATGATCGAATATTGTTTTCGTAATTTTCCATCCTTAATCCTTGAAATCGTCTTTTAATAGTTTTAATGTTTTTCGACCACAAGACTAAATTATTTTAATTCCGACATTCCTAAAATACACGAGTGATATATTATAAGAAATATCGTTTTTAACACTGGGCAAGTGGATCACTTATCCCGAGCCATGCACATATTATTATTTGTTTCCACGTTTGATAATAAATAGATGAATATAATTGTAATATCTTAAGCAAACGAACTTTGAAATTTAAATATTGAATTAAAAAGACTATCGACGACAATCTCATAATAGCGAAGCCAATATGATAGATGTAAAGAAAACAGCGTCCATACTAGTATTTTATCAGAAAATCCTAAAGCCTTCTTTGTACCATGCACCGTATGTAGGTTTAATTAATATTATATTAGTAATAGTTTAACTGATATAGTATATATGTTAAATTAAATATCAGGTAATATGGTTTTGGCTGTTCTAACAACAATATCCTATTTTGGAACAATTCAAAGATTGTACGTAATATTTTCTGGATCGCCACGAACGTGAAATATTTTAATAAAGCGCAGCGAAATTTTTACTTTGAAAATACTTTCACAAACGTGATGGGAATGTTGATTGGACTTTATTAAAACAAATTACATATAACTTAGATAAAATACAAGATGCATTAGAAGAATCAAATGAAACTGATGATTCTCAATGATTCTCAAATTAAAAGTGACTCGCAGGCGTCGTTTCAGAACCAAATTAACTTTCAAAATGTATTGTCAACAATTATTTGTTATGAATTGTTATTTGTTATCTCTAATGTTAGTAAAAATCCACAGAAAATCGAAACTGATTAAAGTTTAGCTCTTAAAATATATTTCTTAAAAGGGTTAAAAAATTTCTTTATAAATTATCGAGTAAATGATTTTACTAAATAAAAAAACTTGCGAATATAATGATAACGATTTTTCATTAAATTTTAAAGAAGTCAGATCAAGGAAGCAGAAACGTTTCTATGCACATGAAGCAAAAGATTCACATTCGCATAATCCTGATACTATTTTTCTCATAGATTGCGTATTAAATTCAAATAAATTGACCACTATTCTTTAACATTCAGATTTTTATATAACATAAGAGCGCTAAGAAGTATAGAAGAAGAAGAACTGATCAAATGCTGTATGAATTTGGATATTATTTTAGGAAATGAAAATTACTGAGGTACAGTGAAAATTCGTCGTATATAACGTACGAATATAATATTTAAGTGTAATACATAAGTGTAAGAAAATGCGAAGTTGAACGCCCGGGGCGATCACCTGTCCTTCATTATCTTATGGCTATGGGAAAGAGAAAGCGTCAACATTGAAGAGTAACATAAATTAAGCCCTCATTCGTGTGGTGTGTGGACTAGCATTCCCACGTTTTGTGATTACGACGCCTAAAAACGCGAGACTTCGAACGCTCGTAGCTATTGCCTGGATTCCATCATCCTGAGTTCTAGGAACAGATAGCGAAGCCACTTGAGGATATCGAAAGCTATGTCCTCTCCCTCGCTAGCGCAGAAGCTAGTTTTGACCTTCACGACTGCGATGTCGAGGACATTCGGGCATTCTTTGTACAATTATCAATGTGGACGAACGTCAAAGCAAAACCACGCAAGTTCGGCATTTCCGAGTCTACGAACAGACTGCTAATTCGTTCGATTAATTTCTTACATAAAATTAAAAATTCATTTGCAAATTTGTATGTTTCTTTAACCCCTTACCCTACGATTTCACACTAAACCTATCAACACTTCATACCTATACCTACCATGTGCGGTCAAAATGACCGGTGATTAAAGAAGTAATAGTTTTTATGATTTAACTTAAATAATAGTTAATTTATAACTAATTGTATATAAAATGATAAACTTTTATAAAATTTCGTCCAAATTTACTTTTGCTTAATTTTAATTATAGATTTAAATAGAATTACACTTTTATTTATATAGAGATATATCTTATTCAACTTTGCTGCATTTTTTACAAATTATCTTATTATCAAATATACATCTGCCGCATAAATATTTCCCTCGTCTTAAACAAATTTTCGTAATTTTGTAACCTTTACAATTTTTTACTTGACTAGATTTTTATAGTAACGAATCTGAACTTGTTGATAGTTTTATTGCACGGTTTTCCCCCGTGATTCTTTATATAAAAGTAATGTATGCACCAGGTTTATAATAATTTTGTGAATTCTCTGTAAATTGGCCCTATACTGTAGATACCATTGCAAATTTATTGGTTCGTAAACATTGGCTTCTTTCGCTCTTCTTATCATATCGTATAAACCTCATAATTTCAGCAAAGTCATTCCTACTCATTGCTTTCGAAAAATATGCAGGTCTCCAAAATTTTATTTCACAAATATGAAGCATTTAAATTTTTTGCCTGGTATGCACCGAGGGCATATAACAGAGCAATAAATGTTTTGTTGCATCTAGCTCCCTCTTAGTCCTCAATGTAAATGCTGCTTCTTCCATACATTTTATTATATGATCCCTTATACGGTGATCAATGATAAGATAAAATCTTTACTTGTCCTTTTATTATATGCTGTTTAGCATATCCCTAAAAATATTATGAACTGATATTCTGCCAGATTTGGGACTTGCATCTATTTCTCTCCAAATTGTCCCATCGGACCCAGTTTCAATACGTTGGTTTTCTACATCAGTCTCACCCTTTGCTGTCAACTGTCTGCCATCGACCGCCGAAGCGTGTAGACGTGTATTCAGTGAAATTCATAATGCAACAAGTAACGACCCTCCGTCGAAAGTGAGTTGAAACTGAAATATACCAAGTGTTTTATAAACTTACTCGTGGAAAATCCAACACTTCTAATCTCCAATCCAAATCATAGTCTCTCGATTATGTTGAGGTTATTAGGTGGATGTGATTTTAATACAAAGAAATGCGTGGGTAAAGTGTAAGGTAGAAAATATATTTGAAATACTCTAAAATGTAAATAAAGTCGCAATACTATTGAGCTGGTCCAGATCCGCACGCTGGCAGTATAACCTTATGACTGAAATCACTGAAGCCATCGTCGCCTGTCTACAATTTACGGTTTGCCTTCGATTCTATCTTTTGTTTATACGCTGTCGATGGCTTCAGTGCTTGATAAAACTAAAAATCAGATGTAGAGTTTTCTTAGAAGTGGTGACCACTTCAACAGACTAGTAATTTCAATTTGAATCAACTAGCTTGAAGATGGCCCAAGTAACTAGATCAGGCTTTCATGAGCAAAACTATAACCGCACCATTCTACCTCCTTCGTGGCAAAAGGATAACACTCGTCAGAACGAGCCCCCAACAAGCCATGTTACCACTTACAACAGATTCGCAATATCCAAATCTACAGACGATTCTATGGATGTAGTTGAAACATCAACAAATCAACATACACAAAAAATCTTCCTCCCTCACCAATCTTCATTGATGATGTTATCGACATTCAAACAATGATGAAGTCTATCGAGAAAGATATTAACAAAGAGGATTACATACTAAAAATTAAAAATAATCAGGTTAAAATCCTGCCGGCTAATCCAGATTCCTATAGAAAACTAACAAAGTTACTAAAAACTCTGAACGCAAACTTCCACACATATTAACTGAAACAAGAAAGATCTTTTCGTGTGGTATTACGCAACATCCACCACTCAGCTAACTTAGATAAATTGAATGTAGAACTCTTAAATCATGGTCATAAAGTAACTGACATTAGCAATATACAGCATAGAATCACAAAACAAAACCTGCTATCCTTATTCTTTAGTAAAAATTGTACCACATTTTACATAGAAAGAGATAGTTAACATAGAAAGTGCCAAAGGTACGGCCACACGCAGAAATATTGCAACCACAATCACCGCTGCGTTAAATGTGCAGGTATTTAGCTTACAGATCAGTGCACTAAATCTCCAAAAACTTCTGCGAAGTGCGTCCTCTATCAAGGAGAGCATCCTGCGAACTATAAAAGTTGCACAATCTACAAGACCTTGTATAAAAATAAATACTCCAAACCCAGAGTTAAGGACCTAACCAACCAAACACTTAGACCACAAAAATTCACTACTCCTCAAGTAGTTCAAGGAAATCAAAGCAGACTGAAAATCCACAGTGATCAATGACAAAATAGTGTTCCCAGTTCACAAAACACTAATAACTTCAATAGGCTTGAAAAATTAATCGCAAAACAAACAGAGCAAATTAATAACTTGCTATCATTGCTTACGATCATCATGAACAACCTAACACGCTCCGACGTAAAATAAAACCAATACGCATAACTCTTTGGAATGCTAACGGTTTAGCTCAGCATAAATACGAACTAAAACTCTTCCTAAAACAACAAAAAATTGACGTAATGCTTATATCTGAAACTCACTTCACCAATAAAAATTACCTGAAAATAAATGGTTATAACTTTTACCATACCCAACATCCCAGTGGAAAGATCCATGGCGGCACCGGAATTATCATCAAGACCAGCATAAAACATTATGAGCTTCCATCATTCCAGAAGGACTACCTCCAAGTTACAAACGTAGCAATAGAAGATTGACATGGTCCAATCACCACATCAGCAGCATATTGTCCTCCTAGACATTCTATTCCCAAAGAAGACTTCGATAAATTCCTGGAAGACCTGGGCAATATATGCATAGCTGGAGGAGACTATAGCGCTAAACATACGCAATGGGGCAGCTGACTTATCACAGTAAGAGGTAAAAATCTTTTGAAATGCATTAACGTTAATGCCTCAGTACAACGAACCCACTTACTAGCCCATTGACACTAATAAACTACCTGACTTATTAGACTTCTTTATAACTAAAAGCATCTCGCCTAGATACATCCAAATCAACTCTTCTGTGGAACTCTCTTCAGATCATTCATCCATCATAGCAACAATTAATTCAGCAATTATCGAAAACCAACCTAATGGCTTTATTCATAACCAACTCATAAACTGGCAGCTCTTTAGGGAAGTATTCAATCATTCAACATCCGCCTCAATGTCCCTAAAAACAAAGGAAGATATACAAGCAGCCACGGAATATTTAAACACCAGCATAATAAACGCGATCTGTTCATCCACCCCTACTAAGTGTTTTATCAATAAACATGAATACCCCCATTATATAGTAATAAAAATCGCAGAAAAACGTAGACTTAGAAGAGTATGACAAAGTCATAGAACGCCTAAAGACAACCGTAAGCTAAATAACGCAACAAGAAAACTAACCAAAATCCTTAAAAATTACAAAAATGACTGTTTTCAAAAATATTTTGCTAATCTGTTTCTCACAGCTGACTCCAACTACTCACTATGGAAGGCATCCAGGAAATTCACTCATCTTCCGCAAATAATCCCTCCAATTCACTGTCTGCAAGGTGGATGGGCGCGTAGCCCTATGCAAAAACCAACTAAAACCAATTACCTGACATGACGGATCAGATCCGCAAACTAAAAAGACAATACCCTTTAGATTTAACCATTAGATTCAACTAGAATCGAACATACTATACATTCTTATAATCCAAGTTACAGTACCATGCCAAAATAATTTACTTATAATCTTCAATGAGAATTGATTGTAAAAAGTCTACTAAATAAAAAAAAACCCTTTGCTGTCAACGATAATTTCTTTCCTTTTTGCTCTTACGCAAACACTTATTTATAATATTCAACTCTGAATCAGTTTTAAATAGCTTTTCATGTGTTTCCATGCCGTTTTCAGTTGCTGAAGTTTCTTGTTCATTGCACACTGAACAATCTTCTATGTCGGTTATTTTTTTTTTCTTTTTTGAGGAGTTTTAACATTTCTAGGGTAAATATTTATTACAGAATAATACCATATACGGAATACAAAATTATTGTCAAATTTGATATACTTTACTTTTCCTTTTATAACAACTTCACACAAAACGCTCTGAGATATTTTCAGTCTGAGTTTTAGGGATAACAAATTTAGATATCGACTAATTGATTAATAAACTGAGATGTATTCTAGTCGAAAGGACAGTAGCAAGTAAGGATATGGTCTGTGATGGCGATATTTATACGAAAATATTGGTGAGTATTGGCCGTTCTCCACCAACTTTCTTCGGTTACTCGAAAGTGAAGTTGGGAAAGCTTTTCCCGTGTTTTATCAGAATGAGTGTGTTTTATCGAAATGAGCAATAACCCTAAGAAACTTCTCAACTTTTAAAATGTTTGTAGCAATGGACTGTAAAAAATGCTAAATTTTATGGTGTTTCTTTAGGATTATTATTTTGATCAAGGGGCGGATTATGTTTTATGACAAGATTACGGGTGTAGAAAACATTATTCGATTGTTATGGCTGCAATAGTTGGGTTATCATTAAGATTAGGATTAGGGGCGTTTTACGAATCTTCACACGAGTTATTCATTATTGTCACACGATCGAGGTAACATTTATTAACACAAGTACCAATGTTACAGGATTGATAAGTGGCTGCGGCAATTATACACTGATGACAATGGCCTTAGGTTCGATAACAAATCCCCGCGGTCAACGGGATAACGAATATACTTTACTCCCAAATCTAGATCGAACTCGACTTTAACTTTTTATCGAAACGTAGAGTATTCGACGTTAGGTTATAAAGACGTTAGGTAACTCGCTAATGAGATCTCGAAAAAGAATGCCAATCCCTCACGATAATGCTGTAGAGGAAAACTATGATGGGGTGTGTCCAGGGACTTGAGATCATCGGATTCGTCGAAGAAAGTCTTCGCGAAATAGACGTTGCTGCTAATTGGTTAATTTCTATGTTGGTGGTTAGAAAAGGATGCTGGTCGCCCTTGAGAGACAGTTGCTAGTGAGAAGCGTCGTTCGTGACAAAAGCAGATAGGGTCTATAGGCGAGCCATGAGGCAGAATCCATTGGTATGTTCTGTCGACTGTCGCTACAACTATTCTTTTAAATTACAAACAATTACTCTATATCTCTCTTAGGTAAAAACGTTCATCCCGTAACCGCGGCTACGTTCGGCGACTAGCCGTCGCCTCGAGCCCAAGCTCATTATCGCAATTCTCAGACAATTATATGGTAGTCGGTTTGGTTTAAGTATCGGGAATTTTCCAAGGAATCCCAAAGGAAAAGCCCGATGTTCTTCCATCTCCGACATATATTTTACAAATTTAAAAAATATAAAAATTCGTAGTATAACAATCATTATTTTTAAGTATTAAGACGGTTATTAAATATTTATTTAATCAGTCTTAAATTTGTAGTACAATCATGAAAAGCTAACAAAAGTATCACGTCTAGACTTTACAAGGATGCCGCAAAGTAACAATGTTATTTGTATTTATACAGCATTGCATGTCGTCGTAGAGTTACAGTGTCATCATCAGGAATCAGTCATCGTTGAGTCGTCTCCAAGCATCAATTGATAATGTCTGATAAGTGAAGAACAAAATTTGATTATTACAAAGTTGATTTCTGAAATTTCTATAAAAAGAGATTGGTCTAGTAAGGTAAATATTTAACACAAATGTTTATAAAATGAAAAAATATTCAACTATGTACTAGCTTTGTATGAATAGTTTTAATCTAAAAATTTGTTCTATGGTAAAATAGCAGTGGAAATTATACTACATGTAAAAGTGAATCATAAAAGCAAATACACTTTTCTTATTTTATATCTTTTTTACTTTTATAACAAATTTGATTTCTATATATATATAACTGTTTTCAATTTAAAAAGGAATTTATTTTCTTAAGGACTTTTCATACAAATTTCAAAAATAACTGTTGTTTTTGGTTCCTTATCTCTATTTTTATCCTTCTATTTTTGTGAGACTGTATCGGTTATTTATTCTTAATTTTTGCATTCCGAAGTCTAATTAATGTGCCGTATTAATTTTGTGTGAATAATTTAGAGATATGTGAAATCTTGCTGTATATACTGTTTGGTACCTAATAGAAGTACGATCTAATATGGAAAATTCTTAATTTTAGTAAAACAGTTTCAAATTGCTAAGGATGGGGCAAACAAAGAAGTTTCTGGAATATACAGGGTAAGGCGCTTCGTAGATATATGTACATCGGGACAATATGTTACATATGTAACTCTTTGCACAGTTTCATATTATCTTGTTAAATAATCATTCTTCTCTTAATACCATTTGCTTTTTATATTTTTAGCCAAGTATGGTGTTTCTTTGGAATGGTTTGAGTTTCTCAAATTTTATGTAAATTTTCAACTTTTAAAATGATATGTGTTTAAAATGATTATATGTTGTTGGAATGGCGATGTCCTCTTATTTTTTCTTTTTTTTTTTTTGACATTGACTTTTGGAAATATCAGTTGACTGAAACCTCTTACATTGTATTCCTTAAAAGGTTCATTTTTCTCATAGCAAAACCAGCAAACATCTTACATTGAGGTCTTAGGTATTTAAAAATTAACATTAAACTTAGCCATGGAAAGTTTTTAGAGATCCTAGTAGTTTGAGCCCGTCCTTTTGTATCATATACTAGTATATTTCTTGATCTTCTCTTAATTCTGGCATGAACTGAGTTACATTCAAAATTCATTCATATTGCGCCACATTTGTGGTTCTGGTAAAACCGAACAGCAAACCATTGCACATTCGTAAATCAAACTAAGAGTATAACGTCGTTCTTATGTAACATAGATTTACTATGTTATTTTGACATAAAATTAAGATCAAAAGGGGGCATTCAATACACATTTTAAGCAAAAAAAATTCAAATTTTTAACAAAAGATCAAATTTTCATATTTTCGCTCCTGGCATAAAGGGGACGATACTCATTTTTTTAATTACATAGGGTGTACCACCTAACATTATCACCTGGAATATCTCACTTCTTTTTGATAATATAAAAAAATGCTTTAGCAACAACTTGAATGGATTTGAGGTGGATATAATCTGATTTGATCAGTTTTTCCATAGGTGAAGGCATAGAGGACACATGGAGATCACCGATATTTTTTTAAATATATTTTTTTATTATATATTTTTAAATATATTATTGGATTCAGCTGAACTAAAAAAAAAGTTAGTAAAAGCTAAAAAAAAAGTATTAACCTCTTTGTGGTGAAAAACTATTAATTCAACTGATATTTTAACTTCAATTTGTAAAATTTAGCGTATAAAAGACAAAGAAAAAACGCAAAACGGTGTTCTTCTACTTGCTTTCTAAATTGCTTAAATTTAACAAGTTAAAGTTAAAATATCTACTAGATTAATAGTTTTTCAGCATAAATAGGTCAATACTTTTTGAAGAGGACGTCCAGCTCGATAGATGTGTAATATATTAAAAAATATATAACTCGTATAAGAAAACGTTGGTGAACTTGATATGTCTTCTACGCGTTTACTTAAAAAAAAAAACTGATTATGTCAAATTAGGTTCACCTCTAAAATTAGATGAGAAATTCTATATTTTCAATTATTTTGATTTTTTCTTGTAAGTGTACTTTTACACGTCGTTGCACATGCAATCTTTCACTTATTCCAGTTTCTGTTAATATTATTGCCTTTCGAACCTTTTATTTTATTTACCTGATTGGTTATAATTTTTTAGGAAATTATTTCAAGAATTGACATGGCCAGAAATTTATGGTAAATGTATTTTGTGATATCCAAGAAAACTTATTCCTGAGCAAGACCAAATTTTATAAGTTCTTTCCTGTGCTGCTGGATAAGTCCGCTTTTTTATTCGCTCCTAATTGTAGAATGTACTATTCTATTCAAAAAGGGTGATGAATTCCATTTATTTATTATCTTCCTTATTCATGATTTATAAATTACTGATGAAAAGAACAAATTCCACTTTTGTTTAGTTTTATATGCGTTTACTTCAGTATCTATATTGACTATTTAGATTCTGTTGTAAGTGATTAATGTTGGATATGATATCAATAATATATCAAATTTCATAAATACAAAATCACCTAAAACATTGCAATTTTTGCATAGTGCTATATATTTCTATATATACAATATTCTATGTTTAAAATCATATTACGAGACAGTTTATTCTTTCTTTTTCAAGAGGATAGTTTTTGTGTGTGAAAAAGAAAAAAAGAAAAAATTAAAAGGAATAAAAAGCTAGTTCAAACTTGTTTCCTGGTGATAGTAGTATAACAATATTTTATTGCACACACAAAAACTTGACTTAGGATATAATAAAATGGAATTATAACATTAATTTTTGTTACAATAATTATAACAAATTAAATAAAGTGCGGAGGTTTATGCAGTAAATATGCAAAGTATATGTGATGTTATACCCGTTGAGTTCAATAAGGACTTCGGGATATTTTGGATCGGCAAGCGTTTAAAGAATTGAAATTGATCAAATATCAAGTGTTTGTTTTTGTAACTATTGCACGTCTTCATGATACCTCGCTCGGTACGTACCGCTGATTCGGTATTTTTTTACTATATGTTTAACAAAAATGGCAAAAACAAATAAACAATAGAATAAACAAAAAACGGGAAGAAAATACAAGCACGCACGAATCTCGACGGTCGGCAACGGTCGAGTAGTGTAACATGATCCAATGGCAGATAGCGCGAAGACAATGTATCTAGATACTGAATTAAAAGTAAAACTTTTTTATTTTTAACTTTTCTAAAATTAAACTTTTATTAATATATTTGTGATGATATATTTGTAATATGTTTGTTATATTTACTTATTGATATGTATTTAACTATCATTTATTCAGTAAGCAAATATGTTCCAAATTATATCGTGCTTGGTCTCATCTGAATCAGAAAATTGTAACAAATATGTTGGTAAATGATTTCATTTACTACAATGAATCAAAAATAAAAAGAATTTGATTTATAAGTTGAAGGTCTCAGCTTGTCGGGAGTTTTTAATGTTTGCGTAATGTACACGTAGTATAGGTGCTCACATAAACGTTGCACTTCATGCTACCATTTATTGACTTACAAAGTAACTATTTCTTAGATTATGAATTTACAAATTAGTATAGAGAGGCCTGATATACTATCGATACTATCGATCGTTGACATTTTAGGAGGAGGAAGAAGAAGAAAGACGAAGATAGACGAGAAAAAATGAAGAAAAAGAAGATGAAGCTAAACGTATGAGATATATAATTACTTATATATGACAACACGATTGGAGGGAACATTTTCTTAATTTAACTGTGTTTGCATTGTTCTTTTGTGATCTTTGCTTACAATCTTTGGTTGATTTACTAATTAAACATACGATTCTCTTATTGCTATAATTTTACTCTACGGTGGTTAGCCACCAGTACTTATCTTTATTGTCTTTAAGTGTCTCACTTAAATCTATTGACAATTATATTGACAATTTATACATAACTCTTATATTGCTATCCTTATGGTCTATGTCACTATCGTACAGTATTTTTTTATTATTGCATTTCTACTATAATGATAGATTAATGCTAAGTTATTATTATTTTGGATTAATTTACGCTATCTAAGTAGGTGAAGGATTCCGAGGGCAATAACCTGGTTTTTGAACATGTTTGTGGTATAACAGGTTTAACTATAGATTGTGGGCCATGATGAAGTTTATGATTATTTCGTGTATCTTTGATAGTCTGACTAATTTAAGAATGAAGAGTCGATGTGGATTAATTTGTACTCTTCATATAGTTTGTGGTTTCTTATATTTGGTAAATTTCGATTCTGACAATCTCTATATTCCTAAACATGCTGTGATGTATTTTCTTTCAATGATCCTTAATTTTCTCCGTGGTTTTGACACTTACGTTGAAACAGATTTAACAACCATATATTAGAATGGTTGGTCTAATTAGTGTTTTGTAGCAGTGAAGTTTTATTGATTTGTGCGAATCTTTCAAGTAAAATAGTCTTATGAAGTATAAGAAGAATTTATCTGCTTTCCATAACTGTGTCTTTATCTAGTCGTTGTGATTTAGCCTAAAGTTTAGATGGTCTCCGAAGCATCTTACTTTGTTTGTATCGGAGACTTTTCTGTTGTATGGAAGAATATTTTCTGTTCATATTGTTGTATTGAAGAGTACTTTACTTTTGAAGTCTTTGAAATATATGGCCTGAACAAGATTGTTTCACATTTATGGGTGTAGATTTTTAGCTTCTGTGTTTGAAAGTAACTTTTTACTTTCTTGACTTGGTCTCGCAGCTGGATATTTATTTGTGACGGTTTATTGTTTCTGATGTAATTAACATATCATTTACGAGTGCTATTGCTGATTTATTATTTTTGTTGCCGTTCTTGTTCATGCCATACATTTATAATAGGGCATTAATACATAGATATTGAACAAGATAGGGCTGTTTACCGTGTCTTGCTGTAGATCTCGATACGTTTGGTCCTTTTGCTTGATCCTTCTGAGAGGTAGAAGTATCTATCATTCCCTTTTTAATTTTTCTTTATTAAACGTTCTTATTTGTTTCTACAAATACTTACATTTTTGTATCATTTTCCAAGTACTATAGTATGGGGATTTCTGTACTATTACCAATAATAAAAAAAAAAGCAGAATAAAACAAGGAAGGTTTTTAACGTTTTAATTAGAATGTATGGGTGTGTGATTTGTTAATAATTGAGGATGAGTAAGTCAGCAGGATGTTTTCTTTTGAGTCTTCTGGGAAGATTTGTCTAACTATTTTTGGCAAGCGAGTTTATGTAATTAACTATTTTGTTGTGATGTGCTTTGGAGAATCTTGTATGCATTTAGTATTGATGTTAGTGTAGTTGATTGGAAGGTTTCTTATTTTCTTCATATTTGATTTGCAGCAACCATGTCCGTAAAACTAGACTGCATATGTTTGATTTAGATTTTCTTACTACGAGCTACATGGATTTTCTGATTAGATGTATGTGTTTAATTCTTTCTTGTATGTGTTTCTTCCAGTTCAACTTATGATCCAGATGTAACTCCAAGTATTTAACGAAAGTTGTCTGTTGGATTTCCTGATTTAACAATTTGTTTGAATTTGGTTCTAAGATAAAGACACTGCAGCAATGGCTTAATGCATCAACATGTGACATTTTCACTTATAATTTTGTAAGAAGATCACCCATCGCGCAATGCGTGGATTGACTGTTTGTTTGCTTAACGTGAGCCGCAAACTATCGCAATGGATAACGATCTTAAAATGAATCCCATAAATATAAATATGGAACTTCTTGATGGTATGAATAACAGCTAAAGATTCCAGCTCGAAGCTGCAATATTTTGACTCTACGATAGTGGTTCGTTTACTAAAATAAAATATAGATCGAAAGAAACCGTTCGTTTGTTTTTGAATTAATACCGCACCGAAACTTGCGATGGTATCACGATGCAACTCTGTTTTAAAATCGGGGAAATAGATAACCAAAACCGGTTCATCAGCTAATTTACCTTTTAAACACGTAAAGGCCGTATTTTCTTCCGCGCCAAACTGGAAATTCGTACCCTTTCTTAATAATTCATATAGGGATTTCGCTAAAATAGAAAAGTTTGGAATAAAATGCCTAAAATAGTTTGCGAGATCTACAAAATGCAGTACGTCTTTCGCCGTTCGTGGTATTGAATAGTCTCGGACAGATTCAATGCCGTCTTGACTGGGGCGAATACTAGATTCATTAAAATTAGATAGCCAAGATATGTAACTTCGCGGTATACAAAAGAAAATCTATCTAAATGGAATTGTAAATTGTTTTGTACAGCTAAATGAAAAATTTCTTCAAACATTCAAAAAATCAAAATATGTTCTTCAATCGTTTCTGTAGTGACTAAAATATCATCTAAATATAATACGAGTTTATTCTTTTTATCGAGATTGATAAATACAGAAATAATATATTATTGAAAAACACGTGGGACATTTGTAAGCCCAAAAGGTATTTTCAGGTATTCGAACTGTACAAAAGATGTACTATATTTAATAGATGATTTTGAAACCCTCATGTAATGAAAACTATTCTTTAAATTGAGTTTAGTGAAATACTTGTTACTTCGCAACTGATCCAAGCAGTCATTGATAAGAGGCGTCGGAAAATTGCCTTTAAGGGTGATTTAATTCATTGTAGACGACGCAGAGATGCATTTTCTATTCTTTTTTCCGCACTAAGACAATAGGGATTGCGTATGGCGAATTGCTTGGTCTGATAATTTCTTTCCCGTACAAATCGCTCAAAATGTTGCGCAACTGCTCTTTTCCGGTAAAAGCTCAATATCACGGACGAAATCATACTGGCTGATAACTTTTAAGCGTAATTACAAGTTAGGTATCGCTTGACGACGAATTTGAATTACGAGATGCAAATATCTCGTCGTGAAAAATTTTCTTAACCGTCGATAATGTGTCAACATCCATTTCGGGACTGACATCTGAATTTTCGGCTACGCTTTTCGCTTTCTCTACGTACTCGATTTGCATAATTTCGTCTATGACAGAATCCGAACTAGCCTTCTCAATCTTAATCGTATGTCCGCGTCGACAATCACTCGGACGTTCTTACGGTATAACTCAAGGCGCATATCCACAGGCACATCTTTACCTCCTTGGTAAGTGTGTGCTTAGTATTTTGTAGTTATAATGTAATTAATTCATTATAGAACATTTATTTATTCTTTCCTCTTTTTTTATATACATATGTCGGAGATGGAAGGGCATCGGGCCTCCCCTTTGGAATTCCTTGAAGAATTCCCGATACTTAAATCAAACCGATTATAATTGTCCGAGAATTGCGATAGTGAGCTTGGGCTCGTGGCGACGGCTAGTCGCCGAACGTAGCCGCGGTTACGGGATGAACGTTTTTACCTAAGAAAGGTATAGAATAATTGTATAGCTCCCCTTAAAAGAATAGTTGTAGCGACACTCGACAGTAAACATACCAATTCTGTTCTGCCTCATGGCTCGCCACACACAGACCCTATCTGCTTTTGTCACGAACGACGCTTCTCGCTAGCAACTCTCTCGCAAGGGCGACCAGCATCCTTTTCTAATCACCAACACAGAAATTAACCAATTAACAGCAACGTCCATTTCCCTCACCTTGCGAACGAAGACTTTCCTCGACGAATCCGATGATCTCGTGTCCCTGGACACACCCTATCATAGTTTTCCTCTACAACATCGTGACAGACTAGCATTCCTTTTTGAGATCTCATTAGCGAGTTACCTAACGTCTTTGAATACTGTACGTTTCGATAAAGAGTTAAAGTCGAGTAATCCTTGTCCTACGGGAAAATTAACTCGAGCTCGATCTAGACTTGGGAGCAAAGTATATTCGTTATCCCGTTGACCGCGGATTCGTTATCGAACATAAGGTCATTGTCATCAGTGTATAATTACCGCAGCCACTTGTCAATTCTGCAACATTCGTACTTGTGTTAATAAACGTTACCTCGATCGTGTGACAATAATGAATAACTCGTGTGAAGATTCGTCAAACGCCCCTAATCCTAATCTTAATGATAACCCGATATATATATGAGTGTATATATGCTTATATATATGACGACTCCGCGATAGTCCTCATCGCAATATCAAACTCCTTGGCTACTGAGGAGTGCATAAAGGTACCCCTTTCGTCCCCCTTTTTTTTCTTTCCGCGAGGAGGGGAAAATGCTATTACGCATACCCAGTGACCCGTGTCACTGGGTTCTGTGGGACTCGGCAGGTGGAACGCCATACCTACTAAAAATCCCTCCTCTATCTTCTCCTCTTGAGATACAGAACCAACCCCGGGACCACCTTTCTGCATTATTTTAGGGTTGGCCTAGCACGTAGCCCTCATTCATTAGTTCCTCTCAATTATTATTACTAGCTCCAATTTTTCTTCTTCTCCTTCTCTCAATGTTCATCTCTTGTATTCGCCTTACAAACATGATATTCTTACAGAAAGCCTGCAACCTAGTTCAGTTGCCATCCTTCTTGGTCACTAAGTTAATAATATTCTCCGTCGTCAATGGCATGCCGATATAATTCTCCAATATGGTCCTCTCGTAGATTCACTTCGGGGTGTGGAACAACCCATGCTCTGCGTCGTCACCTTTTCGCCGCAATCCCATCATCTGGAGTAAACCTTCTTGCCGATCATCCTACGGTACACATTAAATATTCCATGTCCAGTCAATAGTTGCATCGTCCAATGGTCAATATTTCTTTTGTACTTTTTAACAGTACAAGCGTCTGGTATTATCTTCTTCGTTCAATTATCCTCCCTGTACAAATCCCATTCTTCCCTCCACTTGTCATCGATACGTTCATCCACTGCCCTCATTCTCTTCATGAGAATTGACGCTGCTTCTACTCTATACCGGGTCTCATAAAGATCTTGTTGCTATTAGGTTATCCGAAAAGTTTCTTTCGTTTTATGAGGAAATAATAGACGCGCAACGTTTTTTGTTTTATATTATTTTGTCGAATTAAGTACGATCCATTTTGTTCTGTTGAGATAAACACTGCGACATTTCACAGACTTGATTTCACGCTTGTATGCACTGTTGTAAAAAAACACGTTTGCGAAAGAAAGACACTTTTTGAACAATCTAATAGTTTTTCTTTAGTTCATAATTCTCGGCCCGGAGCTCCGCTTTATAGTATAGTATACTATAGAATCTCTTTCTGCAATCCAGCTGGATCCCAAGGTATCTCACTTCCTGTCTCGTCGTCAAGAGGTATCCCTCGACGTTCATCTCGATTACCTTGGGGATCCGTTTGCCCGTCAAGAATATCATCTCGGTCTTCTCACGAGCAATCCTTAATCCACAATCGGCACATCATCACGAAATCATGCCCATCGCATGGGATAACTTTGTGGTCGCCTTTTCCTGCTTAGCCACGTCAAGTATGACCGCTAAGTGGTCGACAAATGCCACCGCGTTCAGATGAGGAATCGCCTTTAACTCCTTTAATAGCCCGTCGTCACCAAGTTCCAAAACAACGGCCCCAGTATTGATCCCTGAGGGACACCCGCGTACAAGTTCCTCCTAACTGTTCCTGCCGTCGCTCCGACTATAATCCTTTTGCCCTTGAAATAATTTTCGAGGGGCATCAACAGTTTCTTGGGTATCCCTCTAACATCCGCTTCCCGCAAGATGGCGCTCGAACTGAGGGTATTAAATGCCTTCTTCACATCAACTGTTATCAACACGGTTATTCTGTTTCTTCTCTTGAGCCAGTCGGCAAGATTAACCGCACGGCGCAGGGTGTCAACAAAGCTCCTCATACTTCTGAAACCATATTGGTCTTCATGGAATGGGTCCAGCCCTAGGCTTTTCTTAATCAGACACTTAAACGTGTGCTCTCAGACTTCACTCAGTGCTGGGAGCACGTTGATCGGCCGGAATGATGATGTCAATGCTGAGTCCCTACACCGTTTGGGAATAAGGACTACCCTCACCTCCTTCCGTTTTGCCGCAATCTTGCCCTCTGCATTCATCGCATTAAGTACCCTTAGTACTTCCTTTGGTCATTGTTCTATCAATACTCTGACCGCTGTCCCTGGTATGTCGTCTACACCGACCGCCTTCTTCGGATTAATCTGCTTACCGGCGTCCTGGATGTCTTCCACCGTTATCCTGCAGCTGTCGTCATCTGCATCACCATCTGCGTTCAGATTCCTTGATTACTTCCCGTCATTACTTCCTGTCGGCTTCGTCAGGAAGAGCTCATCAACTATGTTACGAGCCACGTGGAGACCTTCCGTCCTCGTTCCCCAAGTAATCTGGACATGATAATCCTGTACGGTCTTCCCCATAGGTCCCAATCCAACGTCGCACAGAATTCCTTCCAACAGTTTTCCTTAGAATTCTTGATCGTCATCGCCAACTTATTCTCGTTCGCCTTAAATTCTTCGCTCAATCGATCCGCGTCGTTTGTGCCTTTCATCCAGGCTCTCTACGCCTTTCTCCTGCTCTTCGTCGTCATTCTTCTAAAATTGCCGATTTCGTCACTTCATTAATAGTTAACGCATCTCTTCCCTATAGGTGGATAAATCGATTCAATTCCAAGGCACATTTCATTTCTAGTGCCTTCTGCACACGATCACCATGTGCCTCCTCGTCGTCCGTATTGTCTTCAAATAAAGTATTATATTTATTGTCAAATGTTAAAAGAAATTTTTTCATATCAGTATCCTTTGTTGAGTATTTAAAATTCCTGGCATTACGTCTTGTCCTTGCAGCCTTATAATTATGCAGAATATAGCGGTGGTCCTATATTGACCGACATACCTCCTTGCCAATCCGTTGCTCACGCTGATCACGTCTGTGAAACTTATTCCCCTGTTTCTAGAGAACCTGAAGTCCGAGCGCGTCATCCTAATTGGTACGATTCCATTTTTAATTATCATATCCAGGAGACCAGTTCCCCTGTGATGATTTACACTGTCATCACTCGGTGGCCTTTGATTTGAAGTCGCCGGCGATCATCACTAACTCCTCTTAGCCGCGCGTATCAATGTGTCCAGTTCATTGACGTAAGAATTAAACTGCTCTATGCTTACATTGGCGGAGTAATAACCCCTAATGCAGAATACATCGTTCACATTGATACCAACGATGCCATCTTTAGCGGCTAATGTAGTGTCGTCAGCCCGTTTTCCTTTGAAGAGGGTCACTCACAACGACGCGTCGCCATTGTCATTGTTGCACCGGTATGTCTACTGCTGATATGGCTCCGTGATGAACGCTATGTCGACTCTATCTTCGGAGGCATACTGATATATTAATTGCGCAAATAGGGCACCTAGGCTCCTTGGTACACTGATTAATGGTGTGGTTCTCATCACCACACCGCCTGCACAGCTCACCGCCGTACAGCTGGCAGCATTATGTCCCGACGCGTCAGCATTATGTCCCAACGTCAGTTCTGTTTTAATCCTGATCAGCCTATCTTTGAATACGGTGCTCACCGGCAGCACAACTACCGCCTACTGCATTCCCTATGGCGTCATCCTTAAAACCTTCTCCTCTGTATATTTCTCCTCTTTAATATCCAATCCCTCGATTAGTTCTTCCCTCGTAGCTATCGGGCCTATATTTTTAATTTCAAGAGTGTCTCTGTTAGCCAAGGGAACTATCTCCGTATCCTGCCGCATTGCTTTCTTGAGGCTGTCAGCGATCTCGCCCATCGTTATTTTACTGGTGAGCTCGATCAGGATATGCTCGGCTCTAATCCTCCTTACTGCTGTCATCTCCTTAAGGGCGTTCTTCGCCTCGGCCACTTCCCTGTAGGAGTCGATCCAATTGGCACCCTGTCCGAGCTTAAGTAGGATCGCCTCGCTCCTTCTTCTCGGCGTCCTCTCTCTGGCTACTCTTATCGGATTCCTGCCATTAGACCCCTCCGTCGTCGTGCTCTCTATTTGGCTACGAATTTTTCTTCGTCCCTCGACGTGCATCCATTCAGATTCTTCGTCTCTTAACACTTCCGCGTACGTCATCTCGTTCAGCCTCCTAGGTTTTTTGTTGTAATTCGTCTTTTTCTCATTCAAGGAGGATATTCCTTTACGCTTAGTCGACTGACCAATCTCAGTCTGGCTTGCTATCGATATCCTTCGTCGGCTGATCTCCTTCAGCTCCGTTGGAGTCATCTGCGTCGCGACCGTTCTACTATCACGACGTTCACCACCTGCGTTAGAGTCGATTCACTCCCTCACTTTCTTGATCTCCTGCACGCTCTCACAGCTTAATTCCTTAAACGTGAGATCTCACTTGCTCAAGGCCGTAATTCTTCTAACCATACTTTCCATATTGAGAATTAATGTTTCCAAACTCTTCATCAGCCCTCTCATATCTCGGAGTCCGATTATCGGTCCTCTTCCCTCGTCAGGGGACAACCTTTCCTCCGCCTCACGATCTCTTCTGCGTCCAACCTTTACCTTCCATGACGTCATTCTCTCCTCCTTCTGCCCTGATTTCTTGCGAGAATCGGTCATTCTAACCACTTCTCCCAGAGTGTTATCTCATTCAATGTCCTCTCGACATCATCCCCCTTCAACACTTTTAGTTAGTCACCGGTCGCACTTATCGAAGGGGAGGCGGCCCTGGGACCAATCGTCCTCTCCTCGTTCCTCGTCCAGTCTGTGGATAACCGTCCGGGCGAGCCTGGAGAGGCACCACCCGCAACACCGACGGGACGTATTACATTTAACAACTGAATGCGTTTGAACTTCTATTTTACGTAAGTTATTAATTATCTCTATTTTCTCTTTTATTTCCTAATTTTAAATTTACGAACAAAAATGAATCGGTCTTTGTTATGTCGCGTGAAACAATCAACGCATCATCCCTCGCTGCCTGGCCTCCAGCAGCTCACGTACCATTAGTCCGACCCTCAATAAACCGAAGGACTCACCATAAACTTTAACTTTTTAACCAGATGGCCAATACATGCTGCTTAAAGTAATCTGCTTGTTTCGAAGGGCCATTGAATCCTAGGAATGTTTTCGGTTTATGACTAATTCTTAGATGAGTCCCGGGGTTTTATTGCGTTCTATGAAATTACGGAGAAGGTGGGTAGTTACCTGGCGAAAAGGGCGGATATTTATACAACGGAAAAATTACTATTTCCCAGGAACAAAGACATCCAGGAGCCACGTGGTCAGGAACCTTCTTCCTCACATGTTCCTCATTAACGTTGGCTATAATCAATCGGCACCGCGGATCGTTACCCTCACTTTCATACCGAAAGGTGTGAACGACGAATCCGCGTTCTGGGTCCAAAAGGACATACCCATACCAAGCTTTCTTCCGTAATAAGAAGAGACGGGTCTTCAGAGTATGACACAAGCTCTCTCGTTCAACCTCTCAATGGTACAGTCACCTACTATTACTATATCTCCCGTGCCGAACTGCTGCGAATTCTTCTCATTGATACATAACTATCAACCCATGTGCACAGATTATTGCTATGTACTTTACTTTTTATGAAGATGGTGTCACCGATTTTTGGACCTCGTAACCTGAGTAGTTCCTTTCTTTGAACCCCTTTGATCCTTGGTCAACTGGTTCTTATTTCGTAGTCATCCTCATATACAATTTTTCCCGTTGGTTTAACACTGTATTTTTTATGGATCTTGTCTCTTGGATGTTTGAAGAATGATTTCTGCTTTTGATTAATTGATCGAAGTCGCCGCTTATGTTTTCGCTCTCGTTGTCTATCACATCTTCCTCTTTCTCATCTAGTTCGAAGATGTCCTCCATGGTTGTAAAGTTTGTATGCGGTTGGGTCCCAATTGATGTCGCGAATCATTGAAGTTTTTTTGAATTCTGTTTCGATTTTCGGATCTTGAAGGACTTTTGATTTCGTTTTATAGTTGCCAGAGGAACGTCGTCATGATTTTACCCGCTGGCGGATTCTGCGATCGGAGAATTCGAGAACAATAATGGTTCTCCATTAATTTACGCTTTGATTTTATAGGGGAAGTTCCTTCTTCGTGAATGATGCAGACTCTCCGATGCCCGGATTTTCTTGTTTCCGAGATTTATGCTTGATTTATACGATGAGCTCCGCTTCTTAAATTGTCTTCTTATTATTTTGTCTGCGGGATCCGAAATTACATCGTCCGCTTTCTCGATGTGTACCGGATATAATATTCTGTATATGGGTCCTGTTATGAGATTTTGCGGTAGCGTGTTTACATGCGTTAGTTATCCCCTTCATATTCATATTCGGCAAGTTCTAATCTTCATTTTAATCTCGAAGTAGGGTCCTAAACAGAATGCAGCTAGGTGAGTGCTTTCTGGTCAGCTACCGAAGCGTATTTTCTGCCTTATAAATATTGCTGGAAATGGCTCATGCAATATATGATTAAAGTATGAGTAATTTAGTTCTGCCTCGTTTAATACTCGAGATGTATGTAATATTGGTATGTTTTTACTGATTGGTCCCAGGCTTCATACGAATCTTCCCTATTGCGAATTTTGATGCGTTCGTGGTCGAAACTAACGGTTTGTTAAAATTAGGTTATTGTAATACAGGTTTTGTGCATAGTTTGTCGCGTAGGATTTCCAATGTTTCCTGTTCCCTCGTGGTTCATTTAAATGATTCGCCTTATTTTAGCAATTGAGTTAGAGATCTCGCAATTTTGGAAAAATCCTCGATAAACCGTTCGTTGTAACCTGCCAATCCAAAGAACTGTTTGGGTTTTCTTTGAAGAAATGTTTGACCTTTTAATATTGAGAATCCCTGTACAGTTTCCGATTTTTTAGGATACGGCCGGACACCGTCTGCGCTGATCATGTGCCCGAGATAGCAAACCTCTTTTCGTAAAAATTCGCATTTGTCAAGCTCCAACTTGAGGTTCTCCGCGCGCAATCTATTTGTTATTTTGCGAAATTTGATTTCGTGTCCGCGTAGGAAACTTGAATATATAAATATATCATCTAGGTATACAAATACTTCGTTTCCCTGTAATCCGATCAATGTCCGACCCATTAACTGTTGGTACGTCTCGAGAGCATTTTTTAATCCAAATGGTATTCCTTCGAATTCATAATTTCCGTGCGGTGTTGTAAACGTCAGTTTATATTTTCTGGATGCATGCAGGTTTGATGAAACTCCGACGATCAGATAAAAAATCGAAAAGTATTTTACGCTGCCTACGTAGGTACGTGTTGCCGATATTTGTCTTAGACAACAGTCGAAAGACCATTTGCACCTCTGACGACAATCCAAATAGGTGTATAGTAATGCGATTCGTATGGTTTAATTACACTTGTTTTAATAGGTTGCCCACTTGTTCCCTGACTTCTTCTTTGTGGATAGGTTGATTGATTTGACGAGTATGCGCGTAAGAATGATTATAGATCCCCGTTTTCGAGGGAATGGTATTTGGAAGTTTAGGAAGAAAGCTTTCCTTAAATTTGAAAGATTTGCAAATACGATCATACTGTTTCAAGTTTTCCTTTTTCTAATTCTCGCACACAATTCGCGAACATAATTTCTTGTTCATCGATCTTCTGATGTACATTTGATTTTTTTCCAAAAGCCATGTATACCATTTGTGCTTTATCTCTTCGCCATGTAGAAGTTTAAAGACATATACTTTTTATAAAATTGATGAAATTAATAAGAAATTATTGTACAGATCATGTTAAATATATATCATTGTTATTTGTGATACTTGTAACATTGTTTTCATATGTATCACTTACGTTATTTGTTTTTGTTCTGCCGTCATCATTGATCTCCATAGAGGAGATCTGACACATTTGCATTATAGCTTTGAAATGAGAAGAGTGAGAAGGAATAAAACCATTGGTCGATCGTGTCGTAAAGATCGTAAATATTGCGAAGCCCGAGAACGTTAAGCAGCTACGTAGGTACCTCGGTATGATCAACTTCTACCGACGTTGCATACCAGGAGCCGCAAAAATACTTCAACCACTTAATGACCTGTTAAAAGATGCGAAAAAGGACAACGTGTCCATCGAGTGGTCTGGACGAAAGCTGTTTTAACGAATCAAAACGCGCTCTTGCAGATATCACGATATTAGCGCATCCGATACCAGGTGCGCCCGTTAACCTCATGGTAGACGCATCTAACTACGCAATAGGTGCTGTATTGCAACAACGCGTGAATGACAAGTTGCAGCCGCTAGGATTCCTTACAAAATCCTTGTCTTCCGCGCAGTAGAGATATAGCGCGTTCAACCGCGAATTGCTCGCGATGTACAAAGTCAATTTATGACCGACATCCATTATATAAAAGGCCTAGACACCGATGTAACCGACGCTCTGTCACGCATCGAAGCGATAGGAAAGTCCGTAGACCATCAAACGCTCGCCACTGCGCAAGAAAATGACATCGAGCTACGCAAATTAGTCAAATCCGATACATACGCGTTACAACTGAAAAAGATACGTTTTCCCGATCACGATGTAGAAATATATTGCGACGTATCGGGCGACATCGTACGACCGTATATACCGAGATTCTTACAGCCTAGCGTATTTAATTCGCTCCACGGATTCTCCCATTCTGGATACGTGTACGCAAAAATTGGCGACGACGCGTTTCGTCTATAAACAAAGACTGCCGAACCTGGGCACAACAGTGTATACAGTACCAGCAATGTAAGGTCACCAGGCACATAGTTTCTCCAGTCGGAGCATTCGAAGCGTCCACGGACAGATTTGAACACATACACGTAGACATTATTGTGATGCAGTATTCGAAAGGCTACCGATATTGTCTAACGTGTATCGGCCGTTTCTCGCGATGGCCCGAAGCCATACCCATAGCTGATATGGAAGCGTCAATCGTCGCTTCAGCCCTCCTTTCAACGTGGAAAGCTCGTTTTGGCGTACCAGCGAAAATAACAACTGATCAAGAACGCCAATTCGAGTCGCAACTATTTCAGGAATTATGCCGGTTGCTCGGCGTCAAGCATTTACGCACGACGGCCTATTATCCCACGTCCAACGGGATGGCAGAGCGTCTACATCGTCAGTTGAAAACGGCAATCAAATGCCATGATACGAGCAACTAGCTCGAAATATTGCTGATCGTATTCTTGGGTATTCGAACAGCCCTGAAGGAGGACCTGAATGCAACGGCTGCCGAAATAATCTACGGCATACGGCAATACTGTTGCCAGGGGAGTTTTTCGTATCGATGGCTCGACAAGCAACCTACGAATACGCGAACCGGCTTAAAAGGCGGATCGAAGAAATGAAGCCGCAGCCGATCAATCGACATGATACGAAAAACGTGTTCATTTTCCGTGAACTCGCAACGTCACACCGTCCACCACAACAGAATCATATTCAGTGCTGTGTACAAGGAAAGGAATCCTGGAAACATTAAATAAGTCGAATGCCACCTTGTATCGATTCCTTGAATTAATTGTAATGGATTAACATCTTTATCTATGGACTTTTGTAAATTTATACATTTTTCTTGGTTATTTATTGATTTAAGAAAGATGAACCTATTGATATACATTTTTTCATTATATTAGCTCATCATATTCTGTAAGCGTTTTTACAATTGTTATACGACTATTATCTTTCTTTTTTTAATGAGGAAGGGGAAATGCAATTATGCATACCCTCCTGCAGGCAACAGCCAAAGTTTCCATAAGCATTACTTCAGGGTTGGGCTCTTTGAACTTGTACCTCTGCATATATTACATGAGTAGTCTTCCTTTCATGAGTTATAATAATAATAAAATACTTCGAGCATCTTATTATAAATTATCCAGTAATTATGATTACTCATACTCAAAGATGCTAGTTATTGATATTTATATGTTATATAGTTATAATATATCCGTTATATTCCTGTATAACTTGTTTCATTATTCTATTGGGTTGCCCAGTTCGTTCTGATTTTTAAGGAATTTGGTCGACCTGAAAGATCATATTGAAAAGTTTTTGGCCCAAAAAGCTGAGAAGTTCTGGAAGGATGGAATATTCAAGTTACGTGAAAAGTGCAAAAGACACCTATATAATTCAATAAATGTATATCGAATCGAAATGTAAATCGGAACGAACTTTCCGGGCAAGCCAATAACATGCGAGTATGTCAATATGCCTTTTGTTATATCCTACTCATTTCGGAGTTTCTTTCCTTAGTGTTTTATCTACCATTGCACCTTCGTCTATTTATAGAAGGCTTTTATATTTCGTTATTATCTATCGTTCAAATCTGTTAACTATTTGTTATATTGTTTACATGCATATGAATTTATATGTGGTATATATAGTGGTGAATTAGATACTCTTTACACACTTACTGCCTGTTCTTGTGTGATTTATATTAATTATTATTACTTTATCATTTTCTTGAATATTTTACGAGTCAAATGACATGCAAAACTGTTGAAGAATAGAAAATGGAGATCAGTCAAGATTAGATAAAGTCAGTTTATTAACTACACTAATATGTAAACACACAGATACCCAGATATACATAAATATATTTATTGTAGCTATTATAATATATAATGTTAATAATATATGCTCTACAGAATAGAATGAGTTATAAAATAAATCAAATAAAATAAAATGTGGAAGAGTAAATATGTAGCTAGTGTAATATTCGGTACTTTTAAAGCAGGCATAAAAACCTATTAATAATCTTATTCAATATTAATGTTTATTTATTTCATTGTTACCCTTTTGCTTATGTATGAATTCTACGAACTCCGTATCAGGTGTTGGTCAGGTTATGTACCGCGTACTAAAGCTAACTAGGATAATAAATAAAATTGACAGGCTTTACTAAACTTAGTTCATTTATTCTGTCCTATCACGTACTAATAGCACGTAAAAAATAAATAAGATATATATTATAAATAAGATATATATATATATTATTGTATTTGTTATGCATATCTATTCACATTTATTCGTTCTCATATTATGTATGTCTTGGTTATTTGCTGTTAGTATATATAACATAATTTCATTGAGATAGTTTCTTCTTCATGTTATTTACATATTTTACGTAGAATGATATAATAATTCATAATTTTTGTGTGTTAAGTATTAATTAGCCACTTTGTACAGTCGTATCAAGATGGCCGTCTTCTGTCCCAAGTGTCAACACGTGTTTCAAGTTCAATCGAAATATCGTATTATTTCACCAACATTCCAGAGTCGTACTATTATTAACTATTTGTCATGTCACTAAGTGGGATCATTATGTGTGTCCTGCCGCTCAGTGCATTTTTACGGTGCATTTAGTATTGATTACGTTTGAATCTCTTACTCTACATGTGAAATATCAACGTGTTTGTCAGTAATATTATTGTCTTGTAAGATTATAATTATTGTCTTATATATAGTAAATTATTATTTTACGATTTGAGCTTATCTCATGCGTAGGCATCTTATTACTTTGTAAGTAGTGTGAAAAACGCTTTATGATAGTACGTTCTTTGATGGATAGAGATTGAAACTCCTGTATGCGTGTATGGTTACAGTTATTTATATTACGAGTGCTTTTAATTTGCACCAATTTAATATATATCAGTGAGTTCTAATTTCCCCCCCTTGTTTATCTTCATAGAACTCATTCACATAAGAAGTTAGGTTGTGAATTTGTGTATGCTTTGAAATATTTATATTCTTATATTCTTATAATCTCGATCTTATTAGTCATAGGATTTAAAATAGTAAATCATACCTCTAGTGTTCATAAAATATGAAAATCTTGATTATATTGCAAATAATCAATTAATTAATGGTTTTTTTATTAATATTTAGAGCGTACTATAGCGTAGTCCTTTTTTATTTTAATTTGTACTATTGTGTTTGTATATTACATACTGGGTCCTTGTCCCTTTTGACGCTATAATTTGTTAATAAATTTTATTTAATTTAATAAGTCCTCCTCTCAACTACCTTATCGACTGTACGGTGTCATAGTTCGACAACCTGCTGCATCTCATTCAAGCGCCGCTATGTTCGTTCTGTCTAATATAGCCGCAACTGTCAACACGTGTACTAATGTGTTTAAGTGTTACTATAATCAATTAATTATATAGTTAAAATAAATTAAATTTTTGAACAAAATAGTGGATTCGCCTTTTGTGTGTTTACCGCAATACATAACTACATAGTGTTGCAATGCTTAACTTAATAGCTTAATCATTTATTCGGCATGTGGTTGACAGTTCCTTTTATATTTCTTTCTTCTAGCAATATAATTAGTGTATACCTGTGCAGGTCCATCATGCAGTGAGTAACTGTGGAATAACTGTGTCTCACGTTTCATCGACAGCAATGACAACACAGGAATATTACCACGTATTATCTCCGTTAGCAACCTAACCTCGCATCGGTGTGTTACTATTTTTTAATTTATATTAACATTAATATTAAAATTTCTTCGTTAATATACTAAAATTGTATTTATTCCATGCTGGAATCATCCTGTTGTGGGAAGTTATCCAGTATTATGCATGAAATGGCGGATCATCTATCTACTATCACGTGTATCAAGATTATGTGGATTCTTAATGTTCCATCGCCTTCAAAGTTCCATGGAAGGTAAAATAGCTTCTGTAGTGAGCATAGTACTGTCGTTTCCACATCACGTGGTAGTGTCCAGTAGCTATAAAATTAAGGTTTTTTATTAAGAAATATTCTATGCATGCCTACTGCGTTTGCTTCTTCTAGAGAATTCATGTTCTTTTTCTTTCTCTTGTCTATTCTTCATAATCGTCCTACAGAGTTCATTAAAATGTTTCCAGAGCTCTTCACTCTCAGTGACTATATCAATGAGATTTCTAGGAGTCAATGTTTTTGCTGCATGGTTTTCAAGAGCATACTGTACATCATCCAATTCTTCACCACAACCATAGTTTAATATTTACTGGTCGTTTTTTATTTATCTTTTCACGGTATGTATTAAAAATATCACATTCAGGAAGTACCTGAAATGTATAATGGTCAAATATACCTTTGCTTATTTTTAACCTCTTAGGTATGAAGTGCCACTATAGTGGCTCACTCTACTGACTCGTTCACCCTTTGAACTAAATGATCTGTTTCATTTGTCTTGCTTCATAATTCTTTTTCCTTCACAACGTTTTATAACAGTGTTAACAATATACAGATGGAATATATAGTCTTTGCTTTTGATATGTCAGTATGAAGTATCAGTTGTTGCTTTTTGTTAAAATAAATATACCATTATTAGATGCTCTTTTTAACATGCCGATCCATATCCTTATAATTTTTTAGAATCTTCAACCTCAAAATGTCACTTCAAAATAGGAAACGAAGAACAATTTGCTACAATTCAGAAACAGACTCGGAAATCGAAAATGACTTAACCAAAAACAAACATAGTAGGAAGAATGGAAAAGAATTGAGAACACTAAGTTT
Organism: Bombus haemorrhoidalis; assembly: GCA_014825975.1. Lineage (NCBI taxonomy): Eukaryota > Metazoa > Arthropoda > Insecta > Hymenoptera > Apidae > Bombus > Bombus haemorrhoidalis. The sequence goes on from CM026176.1 coordinate 8,454,174, forward strand.
GTCCGAATCAGAAGATTCCAAAGTTCACGGAGAGACAACATGTGGAAAAATAATCTGGTCATATGAAAATTTGAAACCGCAAATGCATAAATTTGATTCCCACAATTGTGGCATGACAATCCAGCTTAATCGATCTGCAACTCCGATCGATTACTTCCAACTATTTTTCTCTGAAGAATTAGTGTCATTTATTGTGGAAAAAACGAATGAATATCGCAAATTCAAGATGGACAATTCTAGGCGGTCTTTCCTAAAACCTCACGAAAAAGAAACAACATTGAGTGAAATATACAATTTCTTTGTAATTCGTTTACTAATGTCGCGAGTAAAGAAATTACATTTTTCCGAATATTGGACAAAGGATAAGTTTTTGCGAACCGATGTTTTCGGCAAAATTATGAATAGAGACAGATACGTTTTTCTATTACGCATTCTTTACTTCAATAAAATTGAGTTAGTTAATTCTGATAGACTGATAAAAATTAGAGAATTTTGTAATAAGCTTTGTCGTTCTTTTCAAAATTGTTTTATTCCATTCCGCCATTTATGCGTGGATGAAAGTTTATTGCTAAAGGGGCGGTTATCATTCCAGCAGTATATCCCGTCCAAACGGAATAGGTTTGATATTAAGTCTGTTGTATTGTGCGACTGCAAAACGGGATTCGTACTAAATTTTGTTGTATATGCCGGCAGCGATTCTGAAATAACAAAAATGAACGAAAAATATCTAGGGAAATCGGCTGAGGTTGTACTCACATTATTGAATTCATATTTAGGAAAGGGACACACATTGTTTGTTAACAACTGGTATACCAGCCCGACCTTATTCAGTTATTTACATGATAATAAAACTAACGCGTGCGGCACCGTAAAGTCGCGAAGAAGAGAAATGCCTGTAATGAAGGAAAAACTAGACAAGGGTGAAATATGCTTCCGATCATCGCCCAATATGCTCGCTCTCAAGTGGCAAGACAAAGGAGAGGTATATATGTTGTCAACTTCCCATTCCGCGGATTATATAAATACTAAAAAAATAAACTATCGGACCGGAGAAATTATTCAAAAACCGTCTTGTATTGTTGATTACATTGCCAATATGAATATAGTCAACAATAGGGACAAAGTAATATCGAGCGTACAATCAGTTCAAAAAAGTGTCAAATGGTATAAAATATATTTTTTCCATCTGCTTGACATGGCAATCTGGAACGCGTATTGTTTATATAAGCTTCAAGAAAAAGAAAAAGTAACAATGCGAGCATTTCACCTTAGATTACTTAAAGAAATTTTCGAAAAATTCGGTTATACGAATAATAACGTTAGCTCTAACAAATCTGTCACTGATCATCCCTTCAGACTAAACGGAAAACATTTTCCATCGTACTGTAGGTCCACAAAATCTAAAAAAGCGTTACGAAACTGTATCGTATGTTCAAAGAATGATGTAAGACGAAGATCGCGCTATGAGTGTGAAGATTGTGACGTGGGTTTATGTGTTATACCGTGCTTTAAAATATATCACACTCAATTGTATTATTAATTATTAAAGTAAATTATTAATCTCTTTGGTACGGCTGAATTTTGCACGGGGCTGTTTCTCTGTATGGCTGAGTTTGACGCGAATTACGCTTAAACGATACAGCACTGCAATATGTGATGGATAATGCTGTTCTCTATGCAAGCACATTGGAATGAGGTTTTTGATAATTTTTCTTAGACACGCGATGCATATACTTTAACTTATAACTAATACTAACTGTGTATTTATTATTTATTCTTTTAATGTTATTATTTTGATTGCTAAACGTTACAAGTTTATAAACCGACAACTGACATACAGAAATAGTAGTATAACGATCAGTACATTGAAGCAAGGAGGACTAGGTGGTGAGGTGAAGAACAATTATACTTTCCTATACTTTCGAGAAATCGCTCACGAGGTTACCTCATGCTAAGCAGAGATTTGCGTGACCCAGGGGGTCGCTATCCTTTTGTCAATTGAGCTCTACAGAAAATCGGGATTTTTATGAATGCTGTTGAGGCTGACACGAAAACTTCGCAAGAAAACATACATGGATGTGTCTCTAATTGCAGCAACAAACAGCTTTAAATATTAAATATTAAAAGGATAAAAAAACAGCTTTCTCTAAAATAGCTTAGCTGGCGCATATATCGTACCGATTCAGCGACATCGTGTACTAAATTTTTGCATCCGAGTAAATGATTGAAATCGTTTTACTCTTTGAATTTTTCAGCATCAGGTCAGAGTTTTCAGTCATAGGGTAACTGCTAGCGTGCGGATCTGGACCAGTTCAATCGTATTGCGACTTGTATTTACACTTCAGTATTTAAAATACATATATTTTCTACCTTACACTTTATCCACGCGCTTCTTTGTATTCACATACAACTAACAACCTCAACATAAACCATACACAAATATAATATCGGCATATTCTTCATTTTGAGATACTCTTGGTATTTTGATATATTTCATACAATACTTCACACGGTATGACTTCGTCAGCGGGAATGTAATAATAAGTCGCTTAAAGATAAATAAAATATTGTAAGTAAGAAATTTAATTATAAGAAGAAATGCTTATCTTGAATGACTATTTAATACGATAATACTTACAACTCTAAAAATTAGTAGTCCTGCACTTTAAAAAACATTGTGGTAGATGTAAAGATATTTTATATTTCGTGTATTCCCATGTCGTTTCGCTCTGTGCATTGTTTATAACAAACTTTGCACATCCTCACTGGTTTTTTCTTTCGGGGAGTTGGATTTATATGTTTTGGGAAATGACCCGAATATTGCGCTTGAAGTCTTGGAAATGTTTTAGCTTGTGAAGATTCTGATGTTTCTTATAGTCCGGTAATTCTACATTTTTTTAGATGGCCTCTGCTACATTTATTCCTTAATTAACATATGTCTCCTTTTTTTGATCATGTATTTTTTTTATGAATAATTATTTTATGAATAATTGTTCATAAGTATTGGAAAGAACTATATTCGACATATAAAAAAAAATTTTTCTTTATTCTCTAAGGATTTTTTTCATAATAGGGAGAAAAGCCAACATTTGATCTTGGTGATCAATTCCTTCCATTTCCTATTGTATTCAATGATGCAACTGGGCTTTAATATCTTTCTAAATTGTTTGTTTGCATTTTCAATCATTTCTGCACTTTCATAATTTATTGATATTAGATACACGTCGCGCTTATCTTTCCATCTCAGAACCAACAAACCATTGCAACTTCTCCATACACATTATCCTGTCTTCAACGTTTTCTTTATGATATCCTTCCTATTGCTGTGTACTGTACCGATAACATTTATGTTTTTCTTGTTTAATTTAAAAAAAAAAAGATTGGGTGGAGGGATACTAGCTGTCAAAAAACCGAGTATATCCCTTATTTAGGATGGATTCCAGTAACTCCATGACATCTGATGCACTGTCATTTCGATCAATTTTATCCTGGCCAGTATATACCTTAAAATTAACCGTAAAAAAAGATACTTGATTCGCATAATTTGTAAATTTTTAAGCCAAATTTCGCTCTTTTTGACGGATTGAACTATTTATATGCTAAGTGTCCTTTATATTTCGTAAGCACTTTGTCTATACTGATATTTCTATCCAGTATGTAAATGTTATTAAATTTCTTATTTTATATAGCACGAAGTATGCGTACTTCAATCGATAAATCCCATAACGAGTTAAAACGGATAAAGGAACAACGAGGTAACAAGTGTGGAAAACCTAACGAGAAGCGCGAAGTAGGCGCATCTCAATCACAGGATTCCAACATGTCACCATGGATAACGAAGGGATAAAACGATCGTAACTATCAAAACCACCCATTACAATAGATAAATGCACTTCACGTTACTTTCCACAAAATAATAAATCAAGCTCATGATAAAACGCGCGAATATTCGAAGTAACACTTTATTATCGAAGAGCGCGAATTAATGCGGGTTACACGAATGAGAGTCGGCGGACGTCCGCTGACACACATTACCTTGCGCGCGCAATACCCCATCACAACACTCAGCGTGACAGTCCGGCGACGGATGCTGGAAAGCTTTGACATTCTCTCATATAGCATCGGTGGGAAGTTAAGAAACGAAGACGGAGCGTTAGTAAGATAACCGAACAGACAAAGCATCAGCAGAAAATAAGTAATCAGGGAAAATAAAGTGATCGAGTATCAACGTGAAGGAGAATACGATTCATCATCAGCGAAACTTAAGTGCGCAAATAATCCTTGCGAAATTATTTAGACGGATGTATGTGGACCTATGGAAGTCGAGTCATTAGACAAGAAACTTTATTTTCTTACGCTCAAAGGTAATTTTTCAAATTTCAAAAAAAAGATTTACTTCTTATGACACAAGTCAGGTATAGTTGAAAAACTATAAAAGATCTTTTGCCTAGAAGTTGAAAATCGATTAAATTGTAAAATCAAAGAGATTCATAGTGATGGAGGGAAAAAATTTAAAAATAAAGAAGTTGAAAGATTTTTAAGAAGCAAGGGGATTAAATATACAATTAACGTCCCATACACTCCTGAACAAAATGGCGTCGAAGAGAGGGAAAATAAAACGATAGTAGAAGCGGGCCGGTCGATGCTGTATTCGAAAACAAACCTACCGTTGTTTTTATGGGCTAGAGCCATGAACACCGCAGTACATGTCATTAACAAGACGGGGCCGACGAGACAGAGTAATAAAACGCCGTATGAACTGTAGTACAGGAAACCGTCAGGTTTAGAAAAGTTTAGGGTTCTCTAAACACTGAGTGTTTTGCATAGTTTTGAGAGATGGACATGCCATCAAACGAACCGATTTTTATGGTTGCTCGATGATGTACGTAGCGGAAAAATTACTAGTGGACTTTAACGAAGCGACGAAGACCGAAAAGATAGAGTTATGGAAAAGGGCTATGATGTATGATGAGATGAAATCGCACCATTGAAGTAAAGTATTTGGCTTCTTCTAGAGAAGCCAAAAAATCAGAAGATACTTAGTAATAGATCGGTTTTATCTATGTTACGCAGAGAGACGCGATCGCGAGGAAAGCGCGTCAGCGAGAGGCGTAAATTCTCGCTACGATTCGGATAATCGATGCCGCGAATTAGTCGTTCCCCTGTTTCGATTAAGATGACAGAGGTGGTTCAATGAATTTAACACTGTATTAACAGGGTTAATATTAACTTGATATTTAACAATATCCAACATTATAATGAAAACGTCACAAATTATTTAACGATGAATACAATCAATGTGTTACAGAAATTCGACCCGACCTGATGTTTCTCGATGAATTCGTTAGACTACGCGACTTTAGTTTTACCAGTCAGACTTCTCGATGTATGCTGTTAGAATCTTCAAAAGGGACTGATTGCCCTTCGAGCTTTGCTTTGTCTTCTCTGGGAGACGACCCCCACTACGCTCGGGTTACGCCACCGTTCGCGCCAATGATCACGTATGCTACCTTCTTTGTATAGATAAAGTAACGGACCGAAATCGACGTCTTTAGAGCTCGACGCTCGATGATACATATGCGCTTGTCGCTATATTATATACGTTTCGCCGGTCCTTTAAGACGATCTGTCTGCGGCACTGTTGTACCGTGAACGACGGTTAGGAATACGGTCTACAGTAAGCCTTGTGGCGTAACAATCTATAAAGCTAAATCTGGACAATTCGAAAGCGCGACTCGTGATAAGAGAGTATTCGCAAGAAGAAGATTATAAGAAGAGAGAGTCCTGTTGAGCTCGGTTTGATACAGTTAGATTAATATTTAGTATTGTTACGACAAATAATTTACGATAAAAGTTAGGTTTGAAAAATAAGAATGAGATTAAAATGTAATTGTTTGTAAAGATGTAGAGTTTTAGGGAGAGTATTCAAGTGATTCTCAATTATAGGAAAACTCTACATCTTCTCTAGCGTTTAGTTTTCTTAGTCCCCGAAGCCATCCTCTAAATTAATTTGAAGGGCCTTCCAGCCTCATAACTTCTGTAGGAACATGCTATGTATTGATGGTGCAACGGCCATATAAACAGACCAGTTTTTCATAATTATATACGTCGGGTTGCATTATGATTAGGGGAATGTAACGAATATTCATTTTGATTAGACATTGTTATTACACAGTAGAGAAAATATTTACTAGTACAAATATGATTATTACAGAATTTGACAAATAACCGTGGTAATTAGATACTCGAGATGCTAATGACAATGTTCAATAACGAACCCGCGGTCAATATAATAACGGATAACAAATATACTTTCTTCCAAAGTCTAAGTCGGACTCGTCATTAAAAATGTGAAGTATTCACTGATCGCAAAGACGCTGTTTCTCTCGCTGACGAGATCGCTCGAGAATGTTCCTCTCCGTCACGGTGATGCTGCAGAGGAAAACTATAATGGGGTGTGTCTCAGAGTACGAGATCATCGGATTCGTCGAGGAAAGTCTTCGTTCGCAAGGTGAGGGAAATGGACGTTGCTGTTAATTGGTTAATTTCTGTGTTGGTGGTTAGAAAAGGATGCTGGTCGCCCTTGAGAGACAGTTGCTAGTGAGAAGCGTCGTTTGTGACAAAAGCAGATTTCCATTATCTTCCCGTAGTAGGTGATAGATTTAGAGACTGTTAGGATAAAGATTGTTTGTCCGTTTGAAGAACCTTAGTTAACTAAATCCTAAGATTTATAGCGGGTCCTCAGCCTAGCTGAACATGTACTGTGGAGATGCATCGATATCTGATAATCATCTTGCCCAAAGAATGGGGTCTGTGTGTGGCAAGCCACGGGGCAGAAACCGTTGGAATGTTTATTGTCGAGTGTCGCTACAACTATTCTTTTAAGGGGAGCTATACAATTATTCTATACCTCTCTTAGGTAAAAACGTTCATCCCGTAACCGCGGCTACGTTCGGCGACTAGCCGTCGCCACGAGCCCAAGCTCATTATCGCAAATCTCGGACATTTATAATCGGTTTAGTTTAACGAAAATTTAAGTATTGGGAATTCTCCAAGGAATTCCAAAGGGGAGGCCCGATGTCCTTCCATCTCCGACATATATATATATAGTTAGGTATATATGATTTGATATATTGTAATAATACAGATTAAATTACATAAAACATATTTTCTTCATATTAGAGTAACTTAAAAATAATCTTTAAGTGCATAAACATACATAAAATATTTACCTTGAATAAATCAATGATCGATCAAATATTATATCTCTCTGTATTTGTACATTCTCTTTTATCAAGATTTAAAAAATTAACTTTATCTTAGCCTTATCTTCGCTTAGTACTTATTACTAACTGATATATGTACACTTTGTTGGTATATTTTAACGCGACGCACATATTACCACGTGCGAATCGAAAGGACGATTGTGTCGTGTCCCATCCCGGTCAACTGTTATTACTTCGTACAGCATCGTTCGTTGATTGGCTACAATTCAAAAATACAACATGGAACCTGCGCGTGATCTTTGCGCGACAAATATATGAATATAAACGTATAATATATATTTGTATATACACTCCTCGTCAAAAAGATAGCCCAGGCGTGCTATCTTTAATTTCTTAATGACGCGTGTAAAGTTTTTCGTCTGTAACGTATAATATCAAAACATTATGAGCTCAGAATAAGCAGTTCGTTGAAAATAATTAAAAATATTATGAGGTTTAATGTGTAACAAAATTTTTTTATTTTGAGAATGAAATGATAGCACACTCTCTTAATATATTTAGAAATTGCTTAGTAGTTCATGATCTATCAACGAGTAAAGATTACAGCACAATATTATATAAAGTAAGTATGTGGCACGCAGAAAAAAATTAAACGAGTCTGAGAAAAAGCAAATTCATGAACTAAAACAGCAACAGTTACAAGTAACTAACTGTAAAAATATCGAAAGTAATAAGAAGAAGTCGTAAAGTAATACATAATTTCTTAAAAAATGTTGAAGATTATGGGAAAAAGAAAAGCACTGGCCGGCCGTCATCATTATTTGATCGTGATAAGCGGGCAATTTGGCGTGTAGTTTTCAACTCGCAGTTAACAACGAAGCAAATAATGGAAAAATCTAGTGTTAGTGCCAGTGTTTCAAGTGTTCGTCGAGTTCTACTATCCTGCAAAGATATTAAGAGGCCAAAACTGAAAAAGAAACACAAAATAGAATGTTTACGCTTTACAAAAGAAAGAATGCATTGGAAAAAGAAATAGAGAAGGGTGCTATTTTCAGACGAAAAAGATTCAACTTGAATGGTCCTGATGGGTTTCAATATTATTTTCATGACATAAGAAAAGAGACAATGTCAGCAATTCAACGACAAATGGAAGGAGGCAGCGTGACGTTTTGAGCCGATATCGGTTATTTCGGCAAGGCAAGTATCAAGTTCATCGATGGGAGAATGAATAGTGTCCGATACATAAATTTAATTAAAGAACAAAGAAATAATTACGCAGAACGCATTTCTGGACCTGATTACATCTTTCAACAAGACAATGCATGTGTACAAACATCAAGATTGGTCCAATCATATTTTAATGAGAATTTCTGGGCAGAACTTTTTCACGGCGTATACGCGAATGGAAAGCAGTATGAACACGTACAAGATTTAAAAAATGCAATTGTATGCGAATAGGATACGTTAAGTCAAAATTATATGCAGAAACTATATAAATTGACACCAAATCGTATAATAGAAGTAATAGAAAATAAAGAGGAATATGCCCATTATTAAATAACGATACATAATAAGTAATTATTGTTAGTTATAATTTATGTGGATTATTATTTTCTTATTGCATATGTGCTATCATTTCATTCTTAAAATAAAACAATTTTCTTTGTTACACACTAAACCTCATAATATTTTTAATTATTTTCAACGAACCGCATATTCTGAGCTCGTCATATAGACGAAAAACTTTACACACGTCATTGAGAGATTAAAGATAGCACGCCTGGGCTATTTCTTTGAAGAGGAGTATATTTGAATTTTAAGATTCATTAAATAATTACGCAAGAACGATTTTGACAAACCGTTTTAACAATATGTTGATGCACATGTAATATAACATAATAACATGTAAAGTATATATATATATAATATTTCTATAATATTTAAGATACATATATATATTTTTTTATTTGGTAGACTTTTTACAATCAATTCACATAGAGAATTATAAGTAAATTATTTTGATGTGGTAACGTGAATAATAAATGATTATCGTATGTTTGGTTCTAGCTGAATCTAATGTTTAAATCTAGAAGGTAGTGTCTTTTTAGCCTGCGGATCTGATCCGTCGTGTCAAGTAATTTAGTACCTAGTGGGTTTTGGTGGTTGTTGATTTTTATGTTATATCCATTACTGAATTTGGGTATTTCTTCTTTAATTGTAGGTAGCTTAAGGTCGCGATCGTATGTATTGTTTCGTTGGTAACATACCAAGGTGCATCTATTAAGGATTTTAGAGTGTTTGATTGGAATCGTTGAAGAATTTCTATCTTGGAATTACTCGCTGTTCCCTATACTTAGATCCCATAAGTCCAAACAGGTTTTAATATGGCTTTATATAGCAAGCTGACCGCTGAAGCGAGCAAAATCCTCATAGAAAGAAGACTAAAAAAAAAACATCTCGCTGACCTTACTAAAGAAATAAAATAGTTAAACTCGAAGATGGTATCCCGCTGTGGGTAGACATCTACATGTTGTTTAGCAATTAAGTTAGAAAAATTTACCGAATGTCCAACTGGACAAATTGTAAAGTATAAATTTTATATAATTAAACAGAAAAGACGTTTCTAATTGCAACAACGAATAAAAAACAGTTTTCGTAAATCGTATCGACCGTTGCATCAGGGTTTGCAAAGCGTTATTATTAATTCAGGGTCAAAATCAAATTTTATAAATTAAAAATTCATATTCACTTCGAAACCCATATCATAAAATTTTAAACGAAACTAATTGCTTTAATTATTCATTATGCCCGGAATGCCTGTATTTATGGAGACATTAGTATGTGTTTAAAAAAGTGTTGTATGAAGTACATGAAATCATTAAATTCCATATTCCATTCTATGTACATATTGCCAAATTAAGATACCTATTTCTAAAGCAACGAAAACTGTCTCATCCGAAAACAGAATGCAGAATGATACCCGTTTAGTTAAGGTTTTCATACTTTCATGCTTGATTCTCCGTCCTTTAATGACGCGTCATAAACCAACTCGAATAATCATCTTTTAGCGCGATTCAACAAAGGAAAAATACAAATTTTTCGTATCTTCTATTATATCATTAATGAGACTGCTTTAGTCGGATTATTGAGATTCATGCGATAAAATTGATATAAAACATGACTGTATTTTTTTTATTCAATCTCGAAATCCAGGCGACGCTCGAAAATCGACCTTTCAGTACACCACTGTGTTCGTTTGATTTCAGCATCTTTTACAACCACTGTTCGCTAAAAGAAGCAAGCATCGGACATAAAGATTTATTAAATACTCAAAATTACTTCTCTTTTGGGATTGATATATCAAATATAACAGTTCAACTTAAACCGTGATTATCGGCTACGTCGTATTTCAAATATCTTACACTCTGAACTTTCTTCTTCGCACCTGACCGTCAGTGCATAAAATAAGCACGGTTGCCATTGTTAAGAATAAAGACGATGATTGCTCCTTAGCAAATTACTTGGCGTCATTTTTGTACTCTTCCCCATCGCGAACATTTATCACGGAAAGGACAAAAAGATAAAGAGGGGAACAGAGAGACAAAGAGCGGGAGAAAGAAAGAAAGATAAAGAAAGAAATAAAGGCAGAAGAACGAAAATGGAGGAGTAAACAGCACGGGGAAATGGAATGATACGTAGCTTTGAACAGCTTTTCGTTGTCATTCGACAAGTTGTTATCTGTTGTATGTGGACAATTCCATTCAATAAACTTCAATTTCGAAAAATTAATTCGTTTAATTTCTTTTTAATATATATGAATAGTATATTTAAGATATAATGGCTAGATGATTATTTATTACTGTGGTTGTAATTCCGAGAAGTGAATCGATATGAAATTTGTGCAGAGGAAGGGTTGAATCTTAAATAAGAAATTTTTGTAATTGTATATTTAGAAAGTTGTCACCATTTGGAATTTCGTTTATCTTTTAATATGATGTAGAATCAATATTTTGAACAACTTTTTACTATGCATGTTACCGTCCAACTGTTTTAATTTTTCAGATATTTGCAAAAAGTTGTCGGTATCACTACGATGAATCCTGCCCATATGTATGCATTTGCAACACAGTTGCAAGCATAGTCGAGACCTTGGTCGCTTTATTCGCTCCTTGGCAATATCTTTAAGTTCATCGGACCTTGATATCTTTACTTTCTCTACTTTACAAGTCTAAATACTCATTCATAACGAAGCAACAAAAAGGTCTTCGAAACCTATTGCGACGATAACACGATTCTAACGGTCGAAAGTTAAATTCTTCAATATCATGCTGGGATGTTTCCAATTTTAAACAATGGCGATAAAAAATTGAGAGTAATATATTTATATTACTCTTTCTAATTTTGTTCTTATCTCTCTCGGTGTACAAGTTTTAAGAGCTGTTTATATGACCGTGACGGTAACTACGTCTAATCGACATCGATAGAATTGGCCAATAGAGCTTCCATTTTTAATATGTAATGTTTAGTTTTTTTTTTTTTTTTCCGTTGTTGAATTTATTTACATGATGTCAGATCTTAAATAGAAATAATCACCATTTAAATCTACACAAACCCAAACTTTGTCACATCAAAATGAAGATATTGATTATTCGTGTTGGATTTGAATTAATGTTGGGTGATAGTCACCATACTCACACCGACCGGATCGGTTAGAGTTTACACTTTTCCGAAATGAGATTTGGGAATTTTTTAACTTTCAAAAAGACATACACATTTGTATAAATACAGGATATTTTAAAGGATATACATATTAGCATATGAAAAAGATATTTTAATAATATATAAATGTCTGTCTTTTATGTCTATAAGTATTTGTAATAGTCCATTTAATTATATTTTCATAGCTCGTATATGCATCATACATTTCTCTTGAAGTTATTATAAAGAGAAATCAGCTCATTTAGGAAATTGTGAAAATTGTTCATCAAGGAAGGAGCATAATCTTGTCGATACTGTTATTCAAACTGAGAATTTACTGTGAAAGATGAAAAAAGTACTGGAAGAAGTACAAAATCAGCAGCAAGATGTATTTTTATGAAACCAATAACTATGTTATATTATATGTTACTAATACAATTGCATTCATTCTATTTAAGATTTTTTCTGCAGTGAAAATAGTCCTAGCTCTATTATAACTAATGTAATTGATACGTCGGTGAAAAGCGATATATCTGCTGAGCAATTTTCCCAAGAATTAGCAACGTCTATGCTAATTAATTTTATGTAATGTATAGCAAAGTATCCATTTTAAATATGTAACATTTTTTATTCTAAAGAATTTTCACAATTTAACATTTTCACAGATTTTGCATATCATTATAACTTATTTAAACAAAGAAATTAATAATAATGAGAATAATACTTCGTTAATGATCTTTCTTCAGGTGTCAGGAAAGTGTTATGAATGATTTAAATGAGCAATTGAAGAAATTAAGTAAGGAGAACGAAATGCTATAAAAAGGTTGAAAGATTTTAAAAATAAGAAACCCCAAATTATAAAACTTGTAATCAAAGAAAACGTATGTAATGACTTCAAAAAGATAATTATTCTCAAGCAATCTCTGTCTTAATAAGTGATAAAAGAAATAGTCAAGTAGGGCGTGGAAGATATATGTACTGCAAAAAAAATTAGGGACTGTGAATGTAGAAGCCAGTTGCTTTTTAAGGGAAAATCAGTTCACATTTCCAGCTTTATCTGCGCTCAGAAAATTGGTTGCTCAAATAGTATTAAATCGAGGTATTCTGTCCAACATCTTATCTCTTACGAAGAATAAAGTATCATTATTACAAATACGTCAAACATTTTGTTTGACTTGTTTCCATGAAGTGTACATTTCTCAGAAAATCAAAATAGACAGAAGAAACGAACAAGTGATTGAGGCAAATAAATCTGTAAATCTTGTAGGCAAATATTTATTACACAATTAGTAACAAACTATTTTCTATCATTGTAAGAAATCTCTCGCTAAGAATGCATTAGGTTGCCTCAACAGTTTCTTTCGTTTTAGCAGAAAATAATAGATACACAACATTTTTTGTTTTAATGCAAACGAAACGTGACCTACGATAGCTAGGAGACGATCGAAGATAAAAACCACAACATTTGACAGATTAGGTTTCATGTTTGTTTCAACATAGCCAGATAAAGCAGCTACGTACAGATAGTGAAAGATATTTTTGAAACAACCTAATATTAAATGATATCATATCTCAATGTATAAAGCTAGTTACATTGTTGTTGTATTTATCTCTGACTAAAATCTAACTAATACCAAAGTTTTAAGTGAATTGAATGTTGAAACGAAGGAATTCCAAAGGTCTTATTTTACACATCCATATTGTGAAGATTACATAGTCTTAGTTTCTAATGACGGACGTAATTTATTAAAACTTACACGAGATCATTTTTTGTAGCATGGTTCGTTTTCTCTTTTATTGGAAAGCACATTATAAAAAATTGTGCTGAGGAAGCTCTCATTATAAATACAAATTCGTTGTAATGTATTAGAATGGTGACAAATGAAATGTCGAATTTTGAAGAAAGTATTTATAAAATTGTTCACAACACATTACTTTTTATTTTATTTTATTTTATTGGATAAAATGCTTTATCAGCAGTTCTATTTTGAAATTCTTTTTTCTATTGTTTGCTTTATTTTAACTTAAGTTTTATCCCTTTATGCAAATCAATTATTTCCTGACTTTTTTTATACGAATTTTTTACGTAGTATCTATCCACCGTGTAAAAGGAGTTCCAGGTGTATTTCGCTTTTTTGGAAATACTGGATTTTATGTTTCTGTTATTTTTTTCACGAATATGTTATAGGTGGTAGTTGTTTAAGTTGAGTAAAAGGAATGCCGCTTAGTTGGATCCGAGTTACTCTGTGAGTCTTTTTCAGTCAGTGTGGACTGATTTTACTTTGCTTGCAATATTTACTTGCAATATTTTTTCTCTGTAATCACGTCTATCCAAATATGTGACTTATATTCCTCAGGTGTTATAACATACTTTTATATCTAACTTGTCAAAGATATTCATAGCACAGAAAATTAGATCGAGATAGAATTTTATACTTTAATCTCTCGCCGCCGGTGGTCTTAACACGTTGAATACCACGACGGTCACCAATAACCGTCACTCAACTTGACGATAGCACCGTGGGCACTACAGGTAACGGTCGCGCCACGATTAGTAGAAATACATAATTTGAACAAATGTCAATAGTGCAGTATCGTGGACGAGGGGCCTAAGAGATATCGAGCGAACCATAAACAAAGTCGCGAGAAAGCCTAAGTGCCGGCAGGGTCATCAATGTATTGTCGGTCTTTCAATCGAACAGTTCACGCGGAAAAAGCTTGCGTGGTCCTGGCCATGAGCGGAAGCGCGTGGTGGGGCTAAGAGGAAAGACAAAGGGATGCTAAGGAAGAAAGATGAATTAACAGTCAGTGTTAGTTGAGAAGTCAGAGAGTGTGAATCGAAAAGTCAGTGAGTGCGAATTGCGTTTTCGAGAGAGTGTGGTCCGCGTCAGAGAGAGCGTTGGAACCGTGGTGACGAGAGTTGCAAATAAACTATTTAACATATGGACATTCCATATGATGTTGTGGAAAAATTGATCGATGGCTTATTATTTGACCATCACACTTTGCATGCAGTCAGCTATTATTCCAGTATTTCCTTAGCACAATCACTTTTACAAAAACAAACATGTTTTTACGGCAAAATGCAGTAAAATTGGAAATCTATGCCAGGAGAAACAAAGAAAAAACAAAATCATAGTAAATTCATGACTGTTGAAAATAATTGTGGTATAAAATTCGTCGAGTAGACTGATAAAAGAACAGTTTCCGTGTTAACAACTTGCAAAAATCATAAATGCGTACTAATCGAAGAAAACCACGGAAAAAAGAAACCTGATCTGGTCTTTGATTATAATAAAGAAAAAAAGGTATTAATTTATCAGATCAAATATTATCTTATTATAACTGCTCAAGAAAAACAATAAAATGGTATAAGAAAATTGCAGTACAGTTACTTTGCGGTATAGCAGTGGTAAATGCATATAATGCATATAAACAATGGAGCAGTCACCAAATGAGCATACTGAAATTTAAGAAAAAACATTGATAAATTATTTGCAGCTGACGAAATGCCAATAACGCAAATAAAGCATAACAATCATCATTTTTTGGACAGATTCAGGCTCTGAAAGAAGTATGCGTAAACGCCGTAGAGACTGCTACAGAAAATTATCTAAACAGATGGATCCGCCCATAGCCGCAAAGAAAGTCAAACGCGTAGTAACGTATTGCCCTTTTGCAATAATCAAGCGTCTTTGTGCTTTCAAGGTTTTAAAGAAATTCACAAAGATACATATATAAAGATGTAAACAAATTAGTTAATTACCATAATCAATTTTTTAATTATTATGCTGGGGCAATAGTTCATGTACCACTGGTAGCTCACCCTGACCGATGTGGTAATTGTGTATGTATCACGGGTGGTGGATCTCGTCCCTCGGGATAAACATGAATGTACTAACGGTAGTTCAGTTTGTCGCGAACGCGTTAATGAATACAAGTGTAACGTTGAAAAAAGCGGCCGAATTTATCAAGGAAATACCGTTATGGGAACATCAAAGAAGGTTCGCTGCGACTATATAAATCGCGGGACACGACCCGCACATTTTTAAATGCATATGATTCCATCTTGGAGGAACAAATTGTGCGTGAATTTCAGTTCGCGATTGGTTTGACAAACTAGGATTCCATAGAACAGTTGTTCTCAATATTTAAACAGCGAGGAGATTTCCATTCGAATCCAATATCGCGTATAGTGCTTTTAAATCTACGGCACATCTTGTGCATAAAATTAATAAAAGCGGGAGACAGAGGTAATACAATAGAAGAGAACAAAGAAATCTATACTTTAGTAAGACATGAAGGCTGCATTCCTATGCGATTTAATACGGTGAGGAGTCGAGTTGTGAGGAATCGAGAGTTGAGTTGTCGAGTTGTGAATTAATTATTTAATTGTCTTAGCTATATCACATCGCTGTATTTAGTTTACGTTAAATAATCATCGTTTCCTGTTTAATCTATTGTAAATAGATCTATCGATCAATAAAATTATCATATAGAATAGAAATCATTGGAAACCTTAATTTCTAATATTTCTAAATAAATAAAAAAATCCTACAATATTAATGCTGCAATGGCAGAAGAAACGACATTTTGTGAAAAGACGTCAATTACGCATTTGCGGGCTACATCGTGCAACGTGTATTGTGCAATATATAATATTATCAAGATAATTCGTAAAAATTATTACACTACAACTCCAAGTTTATAATAAATATTTGAAAAACTTGAACAGTTCTTAACATCTATTGCACAAATTATATACTAAAGGAGAAGAAAGGACAAATGCCAAATATCCGACATGGTTTAAGAGAGAAGAAAGCTGCTACGAACACCGAGTAGCAGCTTTAAAACATTTATATAAGGTCAAATATGACCAAGTATGGAAAAGAAATGAAAAAGAAAAAGTTACAAAAAGACGGACTAAGAGACAGAGACTAAAAGATACATTGCATCAGCAAAAATTGTACGACTGAACAAGCTTGTGGGTACATTATTAGAAAAATAAAAAAAAAGATGACGAATTCCAAGATCTTCGTACTGAGATGAGGATACTTTATCACATCGCTTTCCTATTGACCGCGGAAACTGTTATTCGTAAGATAAGGGAAAACGATCACTATGAAGTCAGCCTACAAAACAGTCGTGTTCCGAATTCCACAGTTTCTGAAGAATCAATTTCTCCAATGATTCCAGAAGCATCCGAAGGAGAGTTCTTCGTTAAAGCTGAGAAAGATTCGCGCCCGAGAAGAGAAAGAAGGATCCAGGTCTCAAAAGTCAAGAGAAAGGGCGAAGAACAGTTGGGATTTCCTCGAAGGTAAGAATAATAATAACCTGAATAATACAAATGTCTCATTCAAATATTCTGGATGGTTTCCCTTTATAGGATGGTCTATTGGTATGTAGATATACATACATATATTATGTATATCGAATATTTGTAAATGTATTGTTCATTTTCTTTGTTTTTTGTTAATAAATTATTATACTCTGGCATTTGTGCTATTTTTAACCCTGATTTATATGCGTCATCACTAAAAATTTAGTAAATAATTCATTTCACTTTCTTAAGCAACTTACAGTTAGTTTCATTATTGCGCGACTTTGTCATTCTCATAATTGTCTATTTCAGATAGAAAAGTAGGTATGAACCATTTCATAGAACTGTACAATTAAGTAGGTTCTTGTAGAGCTGAATAGGTTCTTGTGTATGCTAGTGTGCAACCAAATAGACCTCTAACTTAAGCTTAAATATATAGATTCTTGTATGTGCTAAATTATGACCAAACAGAGCAGATCTCTAATTTTATAGGTTCTTGTGTATGTATTTAGTTGAAGTCAGTACTTGACCACAGAACCAAGAAAGGGAGAAAAAATTAATGAGGAAGATGAAGAACTTCTCAAATGTGCTTTGAAAAGCCGTCAAAGAAAGACAGATTACGACAATAAATTCGGCTACATACTTTAAATGAAGTTCGTTTAAGAAGTGAAACAAGGAACATAATCGTCTGCATTGCATTTGAAAACTTTTCAAATTTTTCATTGCGATTATTGCGAGGAGTATGAACAGGACAGATCGTCCGACAACACCCAGTCGAAAAGACGCAAACGGAAGAATTTTAAATCTGCGTTAAAAAGTTTCAATAAAAAGCTGGATGATAATGATAAATTTGGACAAAGATTTGGATAAAAATAAAATTCAATGAAGCCTGATCGAACAGTGAGAACAGAAAATAATTGCACAAAATTACAAACGGGGATTTGCATAGCAATTTCCCTATCTTCCGTCTTGCAATCCTTCGTTATTTTCAACTTCTTTGACGTCTTCTTATCATAATATGTAATTTTGCAATAAGAGAACTAAACCTACTTTTACAAAAACTAATCTTGAACTAAACGTACACAATAGAATGTACATTTTCAAAGTAAAACCTCAGAAAAATTGTCAGTTATATTGGGTCGCCTGGAAAGTCCATTCCTATTTACATTTCAATTCGATATATTACATTTATTGAATTATATAGGTACCATTTTGTGCCATTTATAAAACCTTTCTCCATTTTTCACGCAACTTGAATATTCCATCCCTCCAGAGCCTCCCCGGTTTTTCGACGAAAAATTTTTCAATATGATTGTTCATGTCTTTCGTTTCTTATCGGAACAAACTTTACGGACAAACTAATAAATATTTATATTTATACATATATAAAATATTTATACCGTTTCGAAATTTCGACAAGTAATGTCATGAAAAATTCTCTGAATTCATCTGTTAGTTGATTTTGGTAAATTATATAATTAATAAATTATATTATTATTTCCATAGTAGAAATGGGATAGAAGACGTATATCATAATAATTAGGAATATGTTGAGATAAATGTCTTATTGGTATGATCACTAGTTTCTAAATCCAGAGTTAATACAACTACTTGCGGTACTCTTTTGTTTTTTTTCCCATCTGCCACGTTTTTTATCTAAGTATCCGGTGTGTTGTAATGGCTGTACAATGTGATGAAATACATACAAAACTAATCTGTGTGAATCAATTAATGTATCAAAACCCAAATACTCCATGTAATAACAATATTTCTGTGCCCTAATGTTCAATCACATAAAAGATTCAAGTGCAAGTGTGAAAGAATAGAGTAAATAAGCTAAGAATAACATTACATTTAATATTATATATTTGTTTCTAATAATAAAAATACTAGCAAATAACATAATCAGACTCTCTCAACGCGTGGCTGACACATTTTTCGCGCATACCTAACTCTTACTCTTTTGGAGGACTTTTGTAGAAGATGGTTGATCGTGAGATTTATAAGATGAAATTGCTCGTTGTTGAAACCGTCAAGTGTATTTTAAAATGATAAATAAATAAGTACAGACAATAATCGTTCGTACTAACGGATTCGCTAAAGCCAAGTAGATACTTCGTAGATACTGATTCGCGCGACTAACTGATAATTGATTGATAACTGGTTGTTAACTGATAGATACTGAATTGCTGACGATCACGTCCATTTATTTATACTAGTCGGAGGAGAACCGGAAAATTCGAATTCTTCTACGTTTAACGATTGATCGTAGCGACGACATTATTTTGCCCGGAGTATATTTATTATTACAGCGTGAATCCTAACGATCTTGATACTCCGAGGCAAAACAACAACACGATTTGAATTGTCCTCTAACTTATGTGCCGCTACACTCTATGATCTATCGACTACTATTGACCTCTTAGGTACGGCTGAATTTTGCGCGGAGCTGATTCTTTCTACGACAGAGTTTGACGCAAATTAAGTGCAAGCGACGCAGCACTGCAATGTGTGACGGATGATTCTGTTCTCTACGCAAGCACATTGGAATGCAGATTTTGATAACTAAATTATAATTTTTCTTAAAGATATGGAGCATATACATTAACTTTAACAATTTACTTTAATAATTAATAATACAATTGTGTGTGATATATTTTAAAACACAATACGATACACAGACCCACGTCAGAATTTTTACATTCATAGGGAGATAGTGTTTTCCAAATTGCTTTTCGTTTTCTATTTTGAAATAACATTTTAAAGATTCTAAAAAATTATAAGGATATGGATATGGACATGTTAAAAAAAGTATCTAATAATGGTGTATTTATATTAACGAAAAATGACAATTGATACCTGATACTGGCGTATCAAAAACAAAGACTATATATTCTGTCTATATATTGTTAACACTGTTATAAAATTTTTGAGGGCAAAAAGATATGCAGTAAGACAAACGAAAAAAATCATTTAGTTCAAAGTATATGAGCGAATAAGACAGTAGAGTGAGCCGCTATAGTGGCGTGTCGTAATATACAATGACATCCCTGAAAGACACTATAGTGGCGCATAGTGCTTAAAGGGTTGAGTAAAATCCGATTTAATTGTATAACTATTATTTTCGACCGTCGATTATAATCGTTGATGAATAATTTTATTCCGATGTTAAATGTCGTATAAATATAAAATTAACAGAGAAAAGAGTGTACAATAATTAAAAATTCTTACCTTGACTACGTGTATTGTCGATCGCACTTATTACTGATTAAATATGCAAAGACTGTCGGTTAACTGAACTCTGACAAATTAATTTCAACTCATTAATCGGCGTGATTAATAATTGCTTGTTCTTGGATGAAGAATAATTCTTGAACTAATTGTATGAGTAACTGTATGACTGACTGTATAACTGGGAAATATGAATTGTACGGCTGATAAATATGAACTAATTGCTCCCAGTCGCTACGCTTATTTATGTCTAAATCTGTCATGGGATAATGGTCACGTTTACAAATTATCTTATTATCAAATGTACATTTGTCGTATACATATTTCCCGCATCTTGAACAGATTTTCATAGTTTTGTAACCTTTAGAATTTTTTACTTGACAAGTTCTTTTGTAGTAATGAATCTGAACTTGTTGATAGTTCTATAGCATGGCTTTTTCTCGCGATTCTTTATACAAAAGTAATGTATGCATCAGGTTTATAACAATTTTGTGAATTCTCTTTAAATCGGTCCCATACTGTAGATACCATTGCAAATTTATTGGTTCGTAAACGTTGGCTTTTTTCGTTCTTCTTATCAAATCGTATATCAATATCAGCAAAGTCATTGCTGCTCATTGTTTTTGAAAAAACTTTGAAAAAAGTTCCCCAAATTTTATTCCACAAATATGAGACATTTAAATTCTTTGCCTGATATGCTCTGCAGGCATGTAACAGATAAATGAATATATGAATGCATCTAGTTTTGTTGTATCTAACTCCTCACTCTTAGTCCCCAATACTCTAAATGCTTCTTTTTCTGTACATTTTATTATATGATCCCTTATACGGTGATCAATGATAAGATAAAATGTCGTCTTTACTTGTTCTTTCATTATATGCCGTTTAGTACATCCCTAAAAATATTATGATCCGATGTCCTGTCAAGTTTAGAATTTGCATCTATTTCTTTCCAAACTGTCCTATTGGGCCCAGTTTCGATACGTTGGTTCCCTATATTAGTCTCACTCTTTACCGTCAACGATAGTTTCTTTTCCTTTTGCCTTGAACGTAAACGCTTATTTATAATATTCAACTCTGCTTCGGTTGTAAATAGCTTATCATGTATCCCCATGCTGTTTTCAGTTGTTCAAGCTTTTTCTTTTCGCATACCGAACTGTCTATATCTTCTATGAACTTCTATATCCATTATTATTATTTTTTTTTTTTTTTTGGAATGTCTTGACATTTCTAGGGTAAATATTTATCACAGAATAATACTATGTACGGAATACAAAATTATTATCAAATTACATATGCTTTACTTTTTCTTTTATAAGAACTTTACACAAAACGCTCTGAGATGCTCAATGTCTGAGTTTTAGAGATAACAAGTCTAAATGTCAACTGATTGACTAACAAACTAAAATGTATTCTGGTCGAAAGGACGATAGCAAGTAAGAATATGAACTGTGAGGGCGATATTTTTCCAAAAAAAAAAAAAATTTCTCCACCAACGATTGCTCGAAGCTGGAATTGACTGCTGAACATGGGAAAAAACCCGCTTTTCTCGTGTTTTATCGGAATGAGCGATAACCCTGAGAAGTATCTCAGCTATAAAAATGTTTGTAACAGTTGACCGTAATAAGCGCTAAATTTTATGGTTCCTTAGGATTATTATGGGCCTGAGTTGACATGTCTTGACAGCTAATGGCCATTTTGATCGAGGGATGAATTATGGTTTATGACAAGATTATGGACGTAACAGTTGTTATTAATTGTTATTACTGATTTTGTTTACCATCTGACCTTGAGATAGCCTTTTCTTTGTATTGATTGCATTTATTTTAGGAATAGCTAAAATATTTTGTCGGCCGGTCAAATGTACTGCCCGCGGTAGACAGGAGAGAATACAATTTTTTCTTAGAAAAGAAAAAAGCAAACTAGAAGTAAATAGCGAAAAATATCTTGTATGCATGTTTGAGAAAATTATGAAGAAATTTAGAAAAAGTTATGAAGCGATATGATAACGTTTAAATATGGTTAAATTTGTGAAAGAAGAAGTTTGAAAACAGTCAATTTGACCAGCACTGCTAGCTTAGTGTTAAGTTCTCGCTGATGTATCGTATTCTTCTTCACGTTGATACTCAATCCTTTGATTTCCCTTGATTACTTATCTTCAGTTGATGCTTCGTTCGCTCGGTTATCTTACTGACGCCGTGCCTTCGTTTCTTAGCTTGTCACTGATACTACATGGGAGAAAGTCAAGGTCTCCCAGCATCCGTCACCCGACTGTCGCGCCGGGTGTTGTGGTGAAGTATTGCACGCGCAAGATGGAGCGCGTCAACGAACGTCTTATTGTTCCGTCGACTCTCAATCGTGTAACATCCATTACTTCGAGCTCTTTGATAATAAAGTGTTCCTTTTAGTGTTCGCGCGTTTTGTGGTGAGCTTGATTTATTACTTTGTGGAAAGTAGCGTGAAGTGGATTTACCAATCGCAGTGGGTTGTTTTGACAATTTCGATTGTTTTATCCTTCGTTATCCATGGTGACATGTTGGAATGCTTTGATTGAGATGCACCTACTTCGCGCTTCTCGTTGGGTTTTCCACGCTTGTTACTTCGTTGTTCCTTTATCGGTTTTATCTCGTTACAGGATTTATCGATTGAAGTGCGCATACTTCGCGCTCTTCGTTGATTCTCCATATACTTGATTCCTTTGCTGCGGAGTGACTTGTTACAAGTCTATCGTTCTCAGATGCGCGCATTTTGCGTTTCCTGATCGATTTTCTTTACACTTGTTATTCCATCGTCCCATATTACCCGAAATGTCAATGTTATGGATTTCACCGATTGAGATGCGTACATTTTGCGCTTTTCGTTGGGTTATTCATACTTGTCACCTCTTCCATTCTTCCGCTTTAATCGAGGTATTACGCGAATTTCGATCAGTATTTCCATGTGATCGTTGCTTTCAGTGTTTTACGTCGATTTTGATTGATTGGTACTCGTTTTTCCGCTTGGGTCGATGGCGTGAATCCTCCGTCGTCATCATCCTCTAGTGATCCTTCCGTCATCGATTTGACATTGTCCGAAGATAATACCATGGGACTTCCGGCTTGTTCGCCTTCCGTCGAGTTTCTCATCACTGACTAGTGTGCGAGAAGATTCTCTTTGAGATTTTGGATGTTTACGTACATTGTCACTTTACCGGTCAGGGAGGAATTTCACCCATCGTGCGTCTCTGGTGTATGAATATGTATCATCAAAGGTATCCCGAGGAAGATTTCTTTGACGTTCTTCGTCTCGATTTCGATTTTATCCATTGATTATATTCGTGTATCTTATATATATATGTCGGGTTGCATTATGATTAGGAGCGTGTAACGAATCTTCATTTGGATCAGACAATCGCTATTGCGCAAAAGAGAAAATATTTACTAGTACAAATATGATTAGTACAGAATTTGACAAGTAACCGTGGTAATTAGATATTCGAGATGCTAATGGCAATGGCCTAAGGTTCGATAACAAATCCGCTGTCAACGGGATAACGGATGTACTTTGGTCCCAAGTCTAGATCGGACTCGACTTAATTTTTCCGTAGCACAAGGATTACTCGACTTTAACTCTTTATCGACACGTAGAGTGTTCAAAAACGTTAGGTAACTCGCTAATGAGATCTCAGAAAAGAATTACAGTCCGTCACGTCATGCTGTAGAGGAAAACTATGATGGGGTGTGTCCAGGGACACGAGATCATCGGATTCGTCGAGGAAAGTCTTCCTTCGAAAGGTGAGGAAAATGGATGTTGCTGTTAATTGGTTAATTTCTGTATTGGTGGTTAGAAAAGGATGCTGGTCGCCCTTGAGAGAGAGTTGCTAGTGAGAAGCGTCGTTCGTGGCAAAAGCAGATTTCCGTTATCTTCTCGCAGTAGGTGATTTAGGGACTATTAAGAGAGAGACTGTTCTTAGTTAACTAAATATTAAGATTCATGGGAGGCGGGGATCCTCGAGCTAGCCGAACATGTACTGTGGAAATGCATCGACATCTGGTAATCGTCTTGCCCGGAGAGTAGGGTCTTGTGTGTGGCGAACAACGAAGCAGAACCCATTGGAATGTTTACTGTCGAGTGCCGCTACAACTATTCTTTTTAAGGAGAGCTATACAATTACTCTATACCTCTATTAGGTAAAACGTTCATCCCATGATCGCGGCTACGTTCGGCGACTAGTTGTCGCCTCGAGCCCAAGCTCATTATCGCAAATTTCGGACAATTATAACCGATTTAGTTTTATGAAAATTTAAGTATTGGGAATTCTATAAGGAATTCCAAAGAGGAGGCTCGATGTCCTTCCATCTCCGACATATAAATTGTCAATAGTAAATGAAAAGAAGATTAGGTTAAATTATAATAATTATAAGTTAACAACACACAAATGTAAGCTGAGTTCAGTTTACATTTCAATCATTCCAATCATGTTTTCCAGAATAAAATACGCTCATCACACATACGCGCGCGGGTACACGATGTCCGCTTTCAGAGACAAAAACCTATTTTTTGACCCAGCAGTTCGAAAAACTTGTGCCAGTAATTATATTATAGTATAATGCTTTTATTTTCTACCTCCATCGTGTTTTTAATACTTGTAAATGCAGTTAATTTGGAGAATTCATTAGCCAAATGCAATGGTCCGATTGATCGAGGATCACCCGAATTTTGACAATACTTACCTAATAGCTTCGAAGCCTCGCTTCGTCGAGGTATCTTATAATTTATCTTCTTTCCACTAGAAGAGCGCGAGCATACTCATTGTGTCTTTTTTGTATTCTGTGAAAACAGATCAGCATGCATATTTTTTGGATTTCAGCTTGAGCCATGCCGCATTGTCAATGGAGTCGACCAAGGTTAAATCATTTCGTTCTTCTAATAGTTTAGAATTGCTTAAGTTATCGAGCCATCCACTCTCTCATCGTTCTGACAGAATTTCAGAATCGTTTTAACCTTTGTATCGGCAAGATTAAAATCATTGATCATCGAACTCTTGTATTACATTTGCGAATCGCTTCCCCCAAAAGCAACCGTTCCATTGTTTTTTGTCTTATCAGTCGAGTTACGAATTTTCGAAGTTTCGCAATATGTGTTACAATCGCATGTTTTGTTAGCGTTTTTGCGAATAGCCCAATGGTTCGGGACTTTCACTTTTTGAATCAGTTATCCAATATTTATCGTGTAATAAATATATTGCATTGAGTAATGATCATGAATGCGCAAATACACAAACACAAAAAACAGCACTGTTACATAAGTGTATTAAAACAACTAAAGCTAGATAAATGATTCCTTTCTTATAATGAGTGTTCATACATATAATTTTGATTAAAAGCATTTAGAAACAAAATTGCAAGGTAGGCGTAAGTGTAGAGGTAGCAGCAAATGTAAAAAAATTTAACTTTTTCTCGGGTTTGTATCCAGTCAGACTAAATTTTTTTCCAAATATTATTATATCAACTTTTGGACTATTGTTCTAAATGGTCTCAGTAGCCGATCGGGATGAAACATAAAATTTTAAATTAGGGAAACGACTCGTTCTGTATCTACAGACTCCTATATACTATGTGAAATTTTACGGTTGTGGATAAAAGTAATAAAAATAAAGTACTTTCGTAAGTTACTGTAGACCGAGAAACGAGTGATCGAAGAGCGTCTTCTAAGTTCATTCGTGAGATAATAATAAATGGCCGGTTATAGATGCGAATATATACACAAGCATACAAAAATATTCGTGGAATATACCACCATAAAAACCAGCTGGATTTAACAAAACAGGGATTATCATGACTAAGTTGTGCAAATTTTATTTTAATTTCAAGTATATACGAGTTTTGTTATGATTTGACAGACATACAATAGTATTCAAGGAATCAGTAGATTTTTTGTTTAATGGAAATGTCCATCGCGTTATTCAAGACAAAATATACGGTTGCAAAAATGGACGCGTTATTATTAATATTTTTGCTAATACGCACGTTTATAACAAAGATTGTAACAAATGGCTCGGATACATTCAGAACTCGTAAATCTACCTGCATCCTTATGCCATCAACAGAATAAAAACGATCATCACTCGTTCCCGATTAGGAACTTGTGTCTGCTGTATAGTTTGTGCGCAAGAAACTGGGTTGGACGATTCCACGGTTTTAGGTTAGATACATTGAAGTCAAGTGTCCCTATATAAGAAAGATTTGTAGTTAGAAAAAATAGGCCAGAGTATATGTGCGAGATGGTTGGATGCTATTTATACCCCCAGTGGTATTCGATTATCCTGAAGGAATTCAGGCTTTCCAATAATTGCGTCTTGTTTATATGTTTAAATTTACACATTGTTGTAGTTATTCCCACAATAATAATAGTTCAATCAAATTAGTCTAGAATCCAATAAAAAATGATATCTGAAATTTTATTATGGGATCTTATAAAAATCATGTTCAGGAACACATTCTATATCTTTACTCCAGACTTTTTGCAACATAAGTATGTATTTAATATATATTTCTTTTAACATATATTTTTTGAAATATAAGTTATAAGTATTAAAAGTATCTATCAAATGAGATAGATACGTAAAAATTGGTTAGATTCCTGAGGCATAAGCAAAGGTAAAAGATGCTCAAAATGGCTCTTTTTAATTTGTTAATTATTTTTGTAAAATTGTATGTATAAAATGTACTATAAATGTACCATATATATAATTGCGATAATGTAACTTCTGTCATTCTTAAAAAATATGCCAAATTCCATCCCCAACTGTTTATTAATTTTTACAAACAGCTATTTAGGAATTAAAAAGGCGTCTTCGTAAAAATTTATATAAGAAAATGGTATAGTGCTAGTAGGTTTGGTAGCGGTATGATTGTTACAATATCGTTTGATGTTCTGTCAATCTATGTTTACGCAATCACTATTCGTCACTGACCGACTTCGTTATAGCGGTTCTTTTTAAAATACTCTGTCAACACTCTATGACAATGTTGACAACACATACTCGATGTCTCCCAAGCAATCCGTTCACGATAGTACACTATACTACATTCCTACATTAATTTCTATGACTTTTGTCGCTCAGCTACTAGCGGGGTCTTCTTCTATTTTTGAAAAGTTATGTTATCGTTACAAGTCGAAACTAATCGACTTATAATTTCAAACTATTCAGAAATGATAGCAAAGTCTATGTATCACTTTTTCGCATAAATAAATGAAATAACATCTAAAATTGTGATCACCTTGTATTACCATGTAGGTCATTGTGAAATTAGTATTTTTCTACGAATTGGAAAAGAAAAAGAAAATGTGCAAAACGCATTACGCCAAATAGGAACTGAGATATCTTTTTTATCCGAAAGCCACAACAGCCTCAATTCAATATGAAGCGTTATAAAAGATAGAGTATACAGAAATACAGCTCAAGTAATAATAAAAGAAATTTCAATCATCACATTTATCCAAAAATGTTTCAGCAATAGATTAGGTATCAGGAAGTATGCGCACAGGCAAGTATCTGTCGTAAACAGCATGTGTGACGTGGTATGACTGTTAATAACTAATTGATTAAAAAGATCTTGTAGGTGCAGACGTTTTGTTACGGTAAAGCGACTACTAGTAGCGATTTCTTTCTCACGTAATTGACGAGCGATTTAAGTGAGTAGTCTTTCTTACATCTGCTAATATTGATAGATATCCAGATGATAGAAGGTACAACGCATACAGTATTTTACAGGTTTATTGTTAGTATAAGACAAGTAACACAAGTGGCCGAAGATACCATACATATTAAGAGCTTCGTAAATATGTATCTATATACAGAATAACAAGAAATATTTATTGGCGGTACATTTTGCTTTTATCTACCATGTACTTATAACCAACATTGACTAATATTGTTTTAGATTAGAGGTTTATTGATGCATACAGTGCGTACAAAAACGTTAGGGACAAATCTTAGAAACATATAGAACAAGCGAAAGGATCTTAGTAAATATGTGTTTTCAAACGATTATTTTCGGAGTTATGAGATCTTTTTGTCAATAAGACATTACTTTTACAGCATATGTTCGTTTCAAAACATATTTTGTTACGTTTTCCAATAGAAGCACATACTCGTTGAAAGATCTCTCCCGTTGAAATATTTTTCTTACTCTTCGGTATATTTCTTAATCATCGATTCGTTGTGTTAACTCATTTAACTAAGCAGCTGGTTTACTACATACTCTACATACTTTTATAGACTATAAACATTTCATAACTCTGAAATTAATGGTTCTTGAATCACGTTTATTAAGATTCTTTTCCTTGTTTTGATGAGTATTACATGCTGCTACAGTTTGTCTCTAAGTGTTCTGTACATTCTGTATAATATAGGAATGGATATCTAGAAAAAGGTCGTTATTGTATTTAATAAAATTTACAGAAAAAACGTAAAAACAGTTCATTACTCACTGTAGCAATTAAAGAAGCAGGTGATGTAACATACACTCTTCTACAACTTTGAAAAACAGAGTCATTGTTTTTGGCACTGGCATGTATCGATTTTTCAAATACCATAAAAATAATTTTTCTTTCTTTAAATGATGTATCAAACATTTTAAACTGATGACAATATGGTATAATTCTTTGTGTTCTTCAGAAGTTATAAACTGTGCTTAATCGACCATTTGCGGAGACGCGATCACGAGAAAGCACGTAACAGGAGTCGCAAATTCCTGTTACGATTAGATAATCGACGCCATAGATGATCGATCCCCTTATTTCTGTTAGGATAATAAGGGTGGTTCAATTGAGTATACACTGAATTAACAGGTATAAATTACAGTTTATTCCAATAACTTTGTAAAGAAGATAAATTTTAGTGGACCTGTGGAAAGTACCTACACCTGATTAGATATATGTAGAAACTAACTTCATGAATTTCTATTCGTCTGAGCTTCCTCACCTTTCATTTACTTATGCGAGACACGGATACGTTCTATAGTAATACTAGAAGTCTTAAGGCACTGGTCTATCATTAATCTTGTAACCGGCAAGTTTTCTTGGTGTCTCCTCAGATTTCTTAGGTCTCCTACTCTTTGGTTCATGTATATTTATGAACTGTATCGGAAAAAGTGTATTTTAATCCATAAAATCTTCTGTACAATCTATGAACGGTGTTCATCGAAATTGTGTTACAGCCAACTTTCCACCAATTTTGATAACAGCTCCAAATATTGATGGAGACTTGCTTCTTCGATACAAGTTTCCACTTACCATATTCGTTTATGTACTCGATACCTGAATTCTTCACGGCTTTCTGCTTCTTGTCTCATTATTCGTTAATATTCAATGAACGTTTCCTACCACTATCCAAATGTTTAATTTCACACATCGATAAATTGACATAATTCATACTGGAATTATTAAGAAAACTGCGCGACACAAAGCGATACTAAAAGACTAAGACATAATAAAAGTTTTCATAACACACAACTTTTTTCCACTTCTTCGCCACTGTTTATTCTCTTTTTCTATGCAGCTCCTGACTTCCTAGTGCTGTTGTCAAGTGATAGAAACTTTGCCAAAACGTCTTTACACAACATAGTAACACAACTAAATAGCACAACATAATCATTAACATCGTAACACGTATGCTTACTACTACTGCAATCAAATATTACTCACCATCTATGAACTGTTGCTGGAAGCATAATTAGGTGAGAGCATAGAGCGGTTTAGTTGTTGCTAAAAAATTAAATTTGACGTTACAATAAGGAGAAGACGATCGCTAAGAAAGCGAACCTCCATTATTTCTTGTTCTTGTACGTTCTCTTCCCACGTGTAACTAAATTTTTCTTTTTTGTTTATGACTGATATCTTAGAGTATTCTTACCTGAAATCTAATTACAATAAAATTTTTTTTACTTAAAATTGCATACAACTGCCAGTTAACTTACCTTCTTACAAAAATTGAGACTCTCTTTCTATTTCGTCCGCTAATTTTCATTTTTAATGTATTAAATATTTCTATATCGTACTCCAAAATTCGTTGACAATTACTTTCTACAAATTGGCAGCTATTACCAATGAATTGCTCTGCTATGAATACGTCGAATATAGAGATAAAGACCAGGAGAGCAATTGAAATGCAACAAGACACCTCACAGAATTTATATTTGGACAAAATAGTTTAAAATACTTTTTAATTCTACTGAATTTAATTTACTTCTGGTACTGCAATGCCTGAGTTCCTTCGGATTGATCGGTAAAGGACGGAAATTATTTTTGTTAGAGACGAAACTGATCACTCGAAGTATTTTCCAATGTTGCCTGTGATTTATTCCAGCGATGACGCAATTATTTATGCATCATACATATCGTAAAATCTCAATCATTACATATTGTTTGTATGATTTAGAAATTAATGCGCTGAAAATTTGATGTAAATCGGTTTATATGCAAGCAAGCGACAAACATTGGAAGATGTAAAGATCTTAAGATTTATTATTATAGTTATATGGTAAGCCGCGAAAATCAAGGATTGTCATATTTTTACCGTTACAATTATAACTTACAAGTCATGACAATGTTAACCCATTTTGGTGAAATTCGGCTTGTAAATATATAACTGATATAAATCTACAAAACGTATCTCTCATATTTTTATTGCAAAAAAATTGTAAAATATCGTTTACTACTACTAACTTTCCAACAAAAAATCAAGCCGTTTGGTGTAATTTTTAAAAATTTTGGAAGTTTTGGAAGTTGTCCCAATACTTTCGTGACATATATTATATATGTACATGT
The DNA here is from genome assembly GCA_014825975.1 of Bombus haemorrhoidalis. Classification (NCBI taxonomy): domain Eukaryota; kingdom Metazoa; phylum Arthropoda; class Insecta; order Hymenoptera; family Apidae; genus Bombus; species Bombus haemorrhoidalis. The sequence goes on from CM026176.1 coordinate 8,485,461, forward strand.
ATATCCTTGTTTCTTTTAATATCCTACTAATGTAGTTTTGTTTCATTATATAATTTGACAACGGCAAACAAAAGAAAGAGGAAAAGTATTTTTTAGATTAGTGTATTTTTATGATATTTATGTAAGAGATAATGGCAAAGGAAAATAATGTTAGTTAGTAAATTCAATTTTTGAGGTGATAATTTATTCTTTTTAAATATCTTGTTTGTTACTGATCAGATATACAATAGTTCGTTGAAAAGCTTATGACATCCTAATTTGTGCTGCTCACGACAACTTGAACGACTGATCAAGTGCTAATGTATTTTAAATGATTAATATCGTTAGTTACTCCAAAAATCGTCCGGAGGCGGTATGTATTCTGCCATTTTCGTAGTACCAGTTTTGGGATCGATTATTTCACAGTATTTCATGGTACAGATTATGCCTCCACTTCCTTCACAAAAACAAGTATTGCATCCATCAAAGTAACTTTTACCTGGTATACAATTTCGTTTTGCTTCTGAAAAAAGTTTGTCAATGTAATTAGTAGAAATTATAATATATGTATTATTAAGGTAAATGGCAATTAGAAAACTGTAAACATCGCAGAGAAAACTTACCATAAATAGCAGCACCAAACGACTCGACGATGAGTAAGAGGAACAGAAAAGTGAAGAATTTAAGAGACATGTTTCTCGCGTATTACTGTACGTCTTTCTGATTGCTGCCACACTTTATATACGTTTATAATCTCTGATTCTGTCACAATCACATCCGAATGTTTCACATTTTCCAGGAATCTGTTTATTGAACATCAAATTTATTTATATACTTTCGGAAGATGTTTATAAATAACAGAATATCTTACGAAAGATTTTTAAGACTCTAGTCAGTAACTGCCGATCCTCGTAATCAGAGATCAAAAGTCGAACCATTAATATGTCGATAAAACTGCCTCTTCGGACAAGCTAGATTAATTTTCCGTAGAATTCTTGCGACAACGTACCTATATGTATAACTTGCTCTCTAACGATCTTACGAAATGTGTAGTCCCTTACAAAGAACGTAGTTCATCGAAACAGGTCACACGTATTATGAAATCCAAGGCTCCCTTGCACCATTCAATTAAAATTATTAGTAAAACTTTACTAGTTTCAAACCTTTTTGTTAACATTAGTAAATATCCTTGCATTATACATAGTTTGTTAGTTATTACAATAACAAATTTCGTAACAAAGCAAATAAGTTTTACAAATAACGGTATATTCAAAAATCCACATTTCACTAAATATAACATATTCTATATAAATTACTTTACGGAAAGAAAAAATGAAAATTATCACTTCTAAAGAATGAAATAGGATAGTGTTAGATAAATTTCCAGTTTAGCATACGCAACTGGCAATAACTGAGAATCGATATCCTGATATTATTATGACATTACATTGGTTAAGAAATTTTTAATATGTTTGCCATCGTTAAAAAATCAAATATAAGTGTAGTGAAAATTTTCAATAACAATAACGTTATGCATAAAAATTTTAATATTTCCGCTATCTCCGCTTTAAAACAAATCAGTTGATATAAATATATTATGTAGTATTTCATGAAATACAGCTCTGCTTCCCAACATTCCTATGTTCCTAAACTATACGTCTTTCTATTAGCCTCTTTAAAGTAAAATCATAAAATTATGAATAAGAAATCTATAATCTACAACTTGTAACTTTCCAAATCATGCATATTATTATTTTGCAAATTATAGCGCAAAGAAGCTCTGGTTATGTGGCTCATTGATAGAAAAAGTAGAAGTTTGCCATGCAATTATCGAGATACTTTCATGGCGAATATTGACGTTCTAAATATGAAAAATTTATTGATTACTGTAATGTCTGCCATTCTAGGAGATGAATCATTTTATCGTGATCGTGTTTATGGCTGAACGGATTGTTTTGTCTGCACTTCGTTTCAACGCTTTTGAAGTAGCGAATGATATGATATGTATATGTATAAGTATTCTGATATGAATAACAGGGTCGGCGTGACCTTCTGCGGGGCTGGGTTCAAAAATTTTGCGGGGCCTGAATACACATTCAAACCCTACGCTTAAATTTTACAAGGAGACATTATTTATTTGCAAATGCTGTTACATATTATATATTTTTTATAAGATGAATATTAAATAATAATAAAATCCAATAATAATATTAAATAATTTTTCTCGCCTTTTTTCGACATCAAATCTTTGATCACATCAATATCGATTGAATTTGCTACTTCACTTTCTATTGACAGAATAGCCAGAGATGAAAATCTCTCTTGGCTTATCGATGATTGCAGATAATTTTAGTTTCAATCGCAAGAAATTACGTTCAGCTGAATCCACAATTTCTGGCATCGTTAACATAATTTGTAATGCGATTAATAAATATAGATATGCTTCCGAGAGATTGTTCTTTATAATGTAATTCATCGAATCTAAAGCCGAATAATTGGTTTGCGTTATTGACCCTAACATTTTAATTTCTTCAAGCATTTCAGTTCCCTCGAAATCTCTTCCCAAATGTAAGTGAAGATCTTGACAACACTTTAATAAATATTCATTATCTAAATTCTCAATCTCATTCGTGTATAGAAAACCAAAAATATTTTGGTGATCCGCATATAATTCGAATCTACTTTTAAAGGATACTAACGTAGCATCTATTATTTTGAAAAAGTAATGTACACGGAAGTATTCTTTGTCGTTGATCATCGATGATTCATCCTATCCTTCATAATCGAATAATTTCTATTTCTTGCCCCTGTATGATGATTTGAAATCTGGTGTTATGTCCGTTTTCTTTGCAACTTCATTTGCTGCGATCATAGCTTTGCTAAATCCTTCATTTCGGTATTACCCAAAGAATATGTTAAAATCTTTCAGATGCTGCGTGACTAAATCGATTTGCATTTTTTGATTTTGCAATACTTTGCTGACAATATTAGTTTTTGATAATATTTCGTACCAAGTGATAAGACTGGCAATAAATTCAAATTATAGATAAAATCTCAATTTTCAATTTATTGTCAGATGTGTTGTTGTCAATTTCGATCAAGGCGTTTCAAAATTGGCGAACATGAAATCGAATAGCCTTTACACTATCAAGACGGCTTTTTCATCTAGTTTCTAATAACGGTTTAGGCGTAATTTTTTTCAATGTGTTTTTTTTAGAACATCCCAATGCTATGTCGATGCTGTAAATATCGTGTAAATCTGTAGCAGCACATGAGATAGAGGACAATTCGAATCATGTTGTTGTTTTGCCTCGGAGTATCAACATCGTTAGTATATACACTGTACAACAATAAATAAACTCCGGACAAAACAACGTCGCCGCTACGTGCAACCATTAAACAAACTCGAATTCAAATTTTCTGGCTCTCCCCCGACCAGTATAAATAAACGAACGTGATCGTAAGAGTTTTAGTTACGAACGAGTTATCAGCGATCTTATTCGCGATTTACGCAGTCTTTAACGAATCCGTTTAGTACGAGCGTCTCAGCGAATATTGTCTGTGCTTATTTATTTATTATTTTAAAATACACTTGACAGTTTTAACATCGACGCCATCTCGTCATTTAAACACACTATTAATTATTCTCCACAAATCTTTTGTACAACACAAAAAAATGTAGTGCTTGGGTTGATGATTTTGCTACATCTCCCAATAACAAATTCAAGTTGTGACTACCGCATGGTACGTAAAACGCTTTAGGATTTACACGTAATATATTTGCTTGTACTCCTTGATATATTCCCCTCATATAGGCACCATTATCATATCCTTGTCCGCGACAGTTGGATATTTTTATTCCCAATCGATCTAGAATAAGCATGATAGTTCCAGATAGTCCTTTTCCTTTTGTATGGTGAACTATTTCAAATTTGATGAAATGTTCCTTCATTTCAATCTCCCCGTCTGTTATGTTCACATAACGAAGAACAACCGATAATTGCTCTTGATAGCTCACATTTGGTGTATAATTCAAATAAAATGGAATAATATTTTGCTCTCCTTATTGCTTATCTCCTTATCGATAATTACTTCTTTTACTTTATTTGCCATTGCACTTATTAATTCCTTTTGAATTGAATGCGATAAATAATGATGCTCTTTTATGGCTGTTCTGTTTAAATGATCATTTAGAACAGAATCAAATTTTGCAATTAATTGTATTAAACCTAAAAAATTACCATTGTGCAGTATATGCAAAGTATCGGAACTTCCTCGGAACTTATGTTGCACCAAATATAAAATAACAGCAGTTGTTCTTTAGAAACCCTCGTCTGTTGTGAAAGCGATGCTGAGGGGGCAACAAGAGTTCCTCGCAGTCCGCTTCTATTGCGAAGGAGTAATACCCGTAAAGGAGCGAACAGAGCGGGAAAGGGTGAGAACATGAGAACCTTGTAGGGTTCCGCGCCGAAGGGCGGCCCCGTGCCGCCTTAGGTGGTCATAGGGGCCGTCACGCCCAGGAGGATCTGGGATTTCCTCAGATTTGCATGACGGTCCAGGGAATAGCGTTCAGAGGGGTGGATCCGGCAGTAATTCGGAAGATGTCCCGGGGCATCCCTGTTGAGCGTCAGATGGACCACCGCGGAGTTTTAGTCGGCAAAGCCCGAAGATTTTTATTTTACTAGTCTATGAGGATTTCTCCGCGTATAAAAAAAGAAAAAATAGTTATTCTTAATAGTTTCACGTCTTAAAAATTTTGTGCACTCTTTATCAAGATTGCCAGTGCGAAAATTTATGTTTATAACTCGTAAATGTACCGCAGATCGTTCGTGCGTTTTGATTCGCTGTATTAAATGAGACCAATCGCAAAATCCGTCAGCCCCCAATGAAATATCAGTAGTGGAAAATAATTTGCAAGCGAAACAGTAAATCTTGTCTTTAAATTTAGAATAAATTAGACATCGTCGTGTTGTTCTTTGTCCATTTGTCAGTATTTTTGTAAAATATGTTGCAGAAAAACTCTTGTTATTTTCGTTCTTAGGGAAGTTAAATTGAGTAACTTGTACAGGACCATGCTGAACTATTAAATTTACCGTTTGTTGTATTCTGTCAATTGGCCACCTGCTAGGATCTACAATGTCGAAATTTCTGTTTTCTTCTTTTCGTGCTTCAATTTCCATTTTCAATATCTTTTTCTTGATGAATTTTACAATCGTTTGTTTTTCTATTGTTTCTATTTTCGTCCAATTCAATTTCGTTGGTGTTTTCTTCATTTTCTTCCACAGGTGTATTCAACTCTTGGTTTTTCTCTTCCAGAGGAATCTAATTCATTGGCGTATGTTCTTCACCTTCGTGTGGCTGTCTTAAATGACTAGTAGTTTCAATTATATACTTCAAAATGTTATTTGTTTGCTGTTTAATATAATCATCTCGCTGCTTCTTCCGTTTCAGTTTTTCAGCTCCACTTAAGTATTTCCATAGCAATTCTTAAAAAAAAACATACTTCTGTGTACAAAATTTTGTCTGTTACAAAAATGAATAAAAGGGTGTTGGACGAAGAGACGGTGGGCTAAGGGAGAGAAAACAAAGCATTCAAGAAAAGTGTTTTAATTGAAAGATCGCTAGTGAAGTCAGAGCAGTGAGAATGGGGGACAGAAGGAATGGAAGGAATGATAGAGGAACTCAGAGAGCAGTTAGGAAGAGTATTAGAGAAAATGAAGAAGCAAGGGAGAATAATAAGAGGAGGAATGGAGAGAAAGGAAAGGATGCGGGAGAGGTAAGAAAGCAAAGCAGAATATTAAGGGAGGAAGTAAAACTGTTCAAAGGAGAAGTAGACCTAAAGAAGACGGCGAGGAAAATGGAGATGAAAGCGATTTTCTACAGAGTGAATGAGCTAGAGATTCAGGAAAACGGAAAAGAAGACAGAGAGGAGATAGAAAAAACTGTAAAGAATATATGTGGTTGAAGGGGGCGAGGACTAAATATAATTATAAAGGGTGGAAAATGGAAGAAGGAGGGGAGAAAAAGAGAAGAGCTGTTAGCAGAAGATAGGGGTGGATAGAGAAATTGAAGAGGTGAAAGTAATAGGGAAACGGGAGAATTTGCAGCAAAGAGGTGACGTAATGATGAGAAAGAAAGAGGCAGGAAGAAAAGCTAGAGAATACTTTAACATAAGGAGAAAGAAGGATACAGTGGTCAAGATAGATATGAGTAGGAGAAGTAAGGTGTATGGAACCTAATAAATAGCGAAAGAGATAGGAAAAGATCAGGGGAAAAGGTTGCCGTAGAGGAATGGAGGTGATACTTCATGATTATAACAGGAAGAGTGGATGGAACGGTAATAGAACAGAAATGAAGGAAGATAAGGAGGATGAGGAGAAAAAGATATGTGAGAAGGAAATAGAGGAGGTAGTGAGAAGATCAAGCAAGAAAGAAAGCAGGACAGAATGGAATTCCGAGGTAATGCGGGAAATTCGGGAGTGAGATTAATGAAGCGGGTCTGGGAATTGATACATACGAAAAGGAGAGGGAAGCGAAACGGGCTGGTGGTCAATACCCCAAGGTAGAGAGAGGAATTAGTTAATTAATTATAAACAAATTAATTAACTAATTACAAGGAAATTAATTGAAAGCTACCAGAAAATTATTTTTAAGGGGAGAAGAAAATTATTTTAGCAGACTCACCTCCTGCTTGCCTACTTGCCTATAACTCGTTGTTGTTCCACCAAATATTAGGGGACTGTCAAATATTTCACAGATTTGTATTATTTTAAACTTGACTGTCGTTTATGGAACCCGTTATGGAATTTATAATTCTTAGTACTGTAAGTACTAGGTTCCGTTTTTGTATTCTATCGGCAACGTTTTGAGTGACACGAAAATGATAATGGTGTTCTAGATCTCTAGGAATTCGGGCCAAAAAATACATGATTTCAAATACACGGGAAAGAGCCACGCGTGGTTGCTTCGTTTAGTCAACGAATATATAGCAATAGAATTGCGATATCATTCTTAGGAATTATAAACGAAAGTATATATAGCTAGTCATCGAATTCACACTGATGATTGATCACAACGCGTTAAAAGCTAAAAATATGAAACGAGACTTATTTCTGCGAATACATCGATGTTGAATTTATTTACAAAATTTAGATTATATTATCAAGTATCGTAAGTTTGAGTTAAAACGCTCGTAAAGATAAAGCTTATCACGTAAGAGTTGTTTGTGTGACATTATGACTAAAAATCGTGCGAAAAAAGACAAAGAGACAAAATTAATAATTAAAAAGTTTGGTCGTAACGATTCCTTTCATAGCCATTTTGTACTGATAGGTATCTCATTATGTCGTAAATTGCGTAATGATATCGGAAAGAAAGTTACTTGTTTTTACATGTCACGACTTGTTTCACGACGAAAATTATCACGCGATCAGAGATAAGGATTTAACTATAGTGCTCGAAAATATTGACTAGGAAACGCAGGATATTGTCGAAATCATGAAAATTTCAAAATAGATCATACATCGATTCGTTTATTGATTGTTTGAGTAAAATATAGGATGCGCTTCTAAAATTGAAAATGATTTAATGAGAATAAATAATGAAGTAGACAGTATCGAACGTATATATCCAAAAAAAAAAAAAAAAAAAAAAAAAAAACAGAAAAGTTATCTATGAACGTTTGATGCAAAACGCAGAAAGATAAGATAGATCATTTAATAAAAAACTAAAACTAAATGTAAAATATCTTGATCTTTATGTAATCCAAATGTAATAAAAGTATTGAAAATTGTTTCTTATGATACATTAGATAAAACTGGTCAATAGGATAGTCCATATTTTTCAACTTTTTCTATTCTTACTCTTCTAAATCGCAATACTTAGTGATATCAGAATGATTGAATAACAGGAACCCATGTCGCATTTGAGTCAAAGTTTGTAAATTTTAGTGATTTCACGCCAATTTCGAACATAATCGTGTTCCGCTATTTTAAAAGTATTAATGAATATTTTTTAATAAAGGTACAATGTTTTACACGTATAATAATAATATTCGTTTTGCTGTTAAACATATATAAAAAATCTGTTCGAAATGTATTATCGGAGTACGAACGAGCACAAAAATATTGCAATAAAGTTAGACTTTATTAAAACTATAAACGTAACTGATGAAACAATAAACACTTAACTTAATCTTAAGGACAGTATAAAGTATAAAATCGAAGCGTGACGATGAAAGGTAATCAAGTACGATCGCGTACTTTGAAAAGGATGTTTCGTACAGCAAGATCGCGATTGTAAGCAGTATATGAAACCGCTGTCTTCATCTCAGTGGTAGCTTTTGGATTTTTCAATACACAGCAGTTTAAACTGTTTCGGTGGTCAAGGCGAAGGCCAAGGAATTAACAGCTGATGCGAAAGCAGAAACAATTACCGCCCGTTGTTTGTCGCTATGATGAATCGATGACCTGTTAAAGAACTTCGACGTGCCGAAAATTATCGAATTATCCGGAGCGTGGGCATCTACTATGTCGGAGATCCACAAACGTGGCCGTCGATTTTTAGATGTTGGAAAGATAGACACGGCGAGCAAAAGGGCCGGGACATAAGAAATGCGACAAAAACTTTGAAATACGGCTTACTGCCGAAAGATTCTAAAATAAAGAATTCAATCGATATATATTGTTCTTAAGAAAATCTTTGGGTTATATTTTCGCACGATTTTTAGTACGTAATTGTACGCAATTACGAAAATTATATTTTTTTAGAATAACAATATCATTTACTTATAAAAGCATTATTGCATGCTATTTTCTAATGATTATGTAATTAACTATGAATTAAAGTTTTTATTATTTATATTATTTATGCTAACATTAATGATGAATAAAATGTTATTAAAAGTTAGGTAATAGTTTTCCTTAAAATAGTAGGAGGGTTTTGATGAAGCATAATATTGTGGCATTTACATCTTGAACAATTTATTCCTTTGCTTGAGAGAGAAAGATACCTCAGGTCTATCCTTTGTTCATCCATGTGATCTGCTCGTTCATAAGAACACGCAGTCAGTATAAATAATAGTCTACAAATCTATATGAATCCACAACACATTAATGAGCTAAGTTTAAGCTGTTTTAAATTGTGCTACATAGAAAGCGACTATTATTAGGTAGCTACGTACAAATAGAATATTGTTGATAATGTTGGTAGTATCTTAGTTAGTTGAATAGAAGTTGGCAACACTATCCCTTCGGATAGGAAAAAGATATGCACTATAAGGAAAAAACAGAAAGGGTTATTTTAAGAAATATATATGATTTATAGTAATGGTTAAATGGTTAAGTACAAACTATTACTTTAGAGTTACTGCTATTTTAGATATAGCTTTAATAGCTTTTATAAATATTATTTAGATATTAATAGTATTTATAGTTTAGATATTAATAAAATATAATATAAAAGGTCACTGTTTATTTCAGTTCCCATTCTTGCCACTCTTAATAAAAAAATTGATAATAGCAGAGAGGAAATGAGAGTGCTCATACCCGTAGTTTTAGTTTTTTCACAGTATAGGTGCTGTATCATGTGGCTAAATATTGAAGTCAATTAAAGTTAGCATATATAAGAACCTATAATATATGTTACCGTGTTTAGTCGCAATTTAGAATATAAAAGCTTGAAGTTAGAAATCTGCTCTCTTTGATTGCACGCTAGCATAAACAAAAATCTATTGAGTTCTACGCTGCAAGCACCTATTTATTTCGATCCGTTCTTGTCTATGCCAGTGTGCAACCAAACAAGGTAGATACCTTACTTTAAGCTTAAACATATAGATTCTTGTATGTGCTAAATTGCAATCAAAGGGGGCAGATCACTAATTTTATGGGTTCTTGCATATGCTAACTGTAGTTGACCTCAACACTTGACCTCGTAGTACAGCATTAGTTCGGGAACAATCAAGTCCATAAACGTGAACAACCAAGTCTTATTTACTCCCTAGATCTATAATATAGATCGTTATATTATCATAATAATGCATATAAATATGTGGCGGCATTCGGCAACAATGTATATCGCCGAAGCGAAGTGCCTAAGAAGTGCGAAAAGCTATCAATATCTCAATGGTCCTTCCGCCGAATATTCGAGAAGAAGGTAGTGTCACGTAAAATCACAAGTCACGACACAGATTACAAATAAATATAAGATGGTCGAGTTGAAACACAACAATTAACTTTCCTTTTCTTTATTGCATTTTATTATGCACTCAATAATTACAATTGCGTGTACACTGAGTCGGCACGTACTAATTACACTAAGGGTAGAAACGCGGTAAGAAGATGTTGGCTGTTCGAAAGTTAAAGAATCAGTAAGTTTAGTGACGATATTGTGGCGGAGGAAAGCTAGTGATGGGTGGGTTTAAGGACACGAAAAAAGCTGATTTGTTTCATTGGAAGAGTGAGGGAAATAGACTTCGCTGTCAATTGGTTGATTTTCTAGATTGGTAGGTGACATAGTCGTGCTAACCGCCCTTGAGAGAAAGTTACTAACAGAAGATACTGAACGTGAGAAAAACAGATTTTCCCTATCTTCCCGTGGTGGGCAAAAATATAAACAACGCTTGTTTTGAAGTCTGAAGGCAGTACAGTCTTTTCCGAGACTCGTCACACTTGCTTTCTAAGTTGAAGGAAATATAGACGTTATCCGCTTCTCTTCAATCGGATGCGATTTTCTCGAAAGTCTTACCAAGTCGGCTGAATGAGGTAAAGTGGACGCATGAGGAGGGGATGTACGCACCCAGAGTCCTCAGCGACTATCTAGCGGTTTAGATTTCAATGACAATATTTACGATGCGGGGAACTCATATGTCGGCAACTAGTTAATGTTGTAAATAAAGTAAATGTTAAAGCTGGTCCTTCGGCCCGGCCTTTGTTCACATATTGCGGGTGCTGTAAATGGTAAAAATTTCCTACAATGTAAATTCAATGTAAATTCAAAAATATCTAATAATAATATAAATTACATTGAAAACGAGTTATTTAATGGAAATGATATAAGCCACACTAAAAAAATAAAAATAGAAAAGCATATACGCAAAAGAACAAATTAATTATGAAAAATAAAATATTTAACATAATGTCATCCTAGAATAAAATCGAAACTAATGGTAAAAAGGAAGATTCAACAAAAAATTTCAAAATCAAAATCAAATACTTAAAGAAGTAACTGGAAGAAAAAAGACCAAAAAGCAAAGATTTGGAAGAATAAGTACAAAAATTTTGTCTATGAAACAGGATTCGTTGACAGAAGACAAATAATTTGAATTTACATCTGAATTCAATAATTCAGCGCCAACTCCTTTTAAAAATACACATGGAATTAACAGTTCTGGAGATAACAAAGCTAATTCGAAAGTATTAAAAGTGTTTATAAAAAAATAGGATGAATCAGCTATTACGTAATTTATCGTGAAGAAGACACGTTCAACAGATTTCAAAAACAAACACAAGCGAAGTCCTTTTGGGAGCAAGGAACTAACACTTCAAACAAAAATTTTAAGTTAATAATTAAAGAGCAAGATAGCAAAGAAGACAAGCAAGGCAACACAAACACATATCAGCATATAGAATTTTATATTCAAACAAAATCAGTTATTTGTTTTTAAAAAATAACATATAATGTTTACAATTTACCAATTTCATTTTTAGTACACTTTACCTTAATTTACAAAGTTTTTAGAGATTTAAATATGGAATTTCAAACTTTTACATCAAAATTGTAACCTTGTATTGTTCTACTTAAACTTGAAAACTTACTGGATGATTTCCTTCCAGAAACAGCGCTGGTAGAATTTATAAATTAAGCTTGGGAAAACTTAAAATCAGTTCGATGAGAAAATTACAACAAAGAAATCTTTATAAGAAAATAGATGTTTGGTCATGTGTTTAATTCATATCACATCAAATAGTAATATCAATAACTTATTCCAAATTAAAAAATTGATTCATTCGATAACAGAATGATGAACATTCAAGTTCTAACAGAAGATACAAATGTATTAGATGTATTAATGAATACAAACCTGGTGAGTGCCTTAATAACATTACAAGAAATGACAGTATCTTTGACTGCTCAAATAGAAAAAAAATACTTTATTGTATCTTATCTAAGAGTTATGGTTACCCTCTGCCATATAGACGGTGTCCAGGACATATTAAGTTAAAAAAAGTAGACAAGGAAAAATTAGCTTGATAAAGCAAAAACGAGACAAAAAAACTAGAATTAATCAATAAAACAATTCAAACAAATATATGATAAGCTCTTACACATAAGAACAATAATAACTCTTAACAGTTCTATATTTCAAAATACAGAAGATATTTTTAATTATATCAATAAAACAATAGTTAATATAAAGAAAGAATGAAAATTAAAAGTAGTATAAAAGATAATTAAAAGTGTAGAAAATACTGTAGCTCAATGTTTAAAAACTATGTATTAACTTACCTAGCTAATAATGAAAATAAGCCAGCCAAGTTGGAATAAAACAAAATAAAATTTATCCAGATTAATGTGAATTCTGTAGTTTCCAATAAAGAGAAGATTTCAAGAATATATATTTAGATACAAACTGGATATAGTTCTACTCTCGGAGATCAAATTGGACAATAAACATAAAATTGTTTTCAGGAATTTTGCGATGGTTCATAAAAATAAGATGGACGCCAAGTGTGGAGGGGAAACAGGACTTTCAATTAAGTAAGAAGTTTAATTTTGAATACATAAATTCTAATAAAATATTATTTTATTACCAATAGGCTGAGGTCGCATTGAATTTTGTAATTATAGAAATTAGTTTAGAAAATTCATTAAAATTATTCATAATTTCGGTATACGCTCTTGGTTCCAATAAAGGAGATTTTATTGAAGATCTGGATATTCTATTTAATTATCTGAATCTTCATAATATAAATCATTATTACATGTTAGCTAATGATCAAAATTCGAAACATACAAATTAGGGAAATCTGCAAAATAATAATAGCGGGCGGAAGAGGAGGGGCGAAGCTGTGCAGGTGGATTGAGAAAAGCATATTCAATTTTTGAACCCACCTGTATAGTTCATTGTTATCTTCCTTCCTGAGATCGGGGACCTTTATTGATCTGGTTATTGCTGACTCGAAATTATTTTTTTTTAATTTTCCAAACAATGAATTTACTAAAACCCTTGGATATTAAAATGTTTACTGCACATTGGTTTATGAAATCTTAGTTTTACAAATAAATAAAAATTTTAGTCCTTAATCCACAAACAATAATATTACATTCAATTTTGGTAAACCTAAAGTAATAACGCAAATAATGCTTAATTAAACAGTTTATAGTAATTATATGGATTAAATTTATTTATTTGTTAATAATTCAAATTCTCTTGAAAAGTATTCGGAAACTGAGTAACTATAATACTTAATTTCAATTGAAGTAAGATAATAGTACTTATGTAATCTAACTGAAAGTAATGTCACTTTGATATTAACATTTTGAAATTATATTAGAAATATAATCATAGGAAGTTCCATTTGTAAGGAGTGAGAAATGTAATATATAATACAAGGGAATAGGAAAGAATAATTTAAATCTCTGTGTTGTTCAAATAAATACCTATTTATTTCATTAAAAATATGTGTATTAGAATTACAATTTACAATTTTCAAAAACAGATATTTCAAAGCATATAAATAGCATAGATCTAATGCCATAAATGCAATATAAGATAAATTTTATATGTTATAGAACTTTGTGCCATGATTTATTGTGTTTATCGTGAAAAACAGGAGAGTTATACTTTTATCTATATTTCAATAAAATGTTAATATTTAAATTATGGATCCAAAGTTTAATTTCTGTTTTTTATTCTATTGTAACTATTTCCATAATTAGCAGAATGATTTATATTCTAACATAAATTTCGAAACAGAAATAAATAATTACATAAGACATATAACAGTTGGAGACACGTGAGTAGATTTTCTGCTTGAATAGATTTTCAGCTTTTCTGAGTGAATAGATGAACAAAGGTTCAAGACCTCAAGTAATATTGTTAAAGTATTATAATTTATTAATATAAATCTACAAATATTTTGTGTTTTTTAAAATACGAAATGTATTGAATTACGAATTATATCATTTTGTTTCAACAGTTTAATTTTTAGTTGCTTTCAAGTACGTTGAAGCTCTTGTTCTCTAAGAAACACTTCATCAAGTTACCAGCCTTCTTGCACTTGTTGGGACCAGCTGTAATGACAAAAAATAAGAATCATTAAATAATCCTGTTCATATCGTAAATGCTTTACAAATAGTTTTATTTAATATTTAAGATAGAGCAAACATTTTTAACAACGATGCCCTACTCACTGGTGTGTTTGCATTTGGAAACTACATTATCAACTTTGTCCGCGGGTGATCCGCCAGCTACCATCTTTTCCTTGGCAACATCTTCCTTGATGTCTCCATCTTCGTCCATCTGTGCAACAAAAATAAAAATATTTTCTTTTATTTTCTTCTATATATAGGGTATCATACGAAAAGAATTTAGGATTTCAGATTATAACTCATAGGAAGACACTTAATCAATATATAAGCCTTGAAATTGATTTCAAATTTTTCCATGCATTCACTTCCTTTCCATGCATTTATAATCTTTTTTAATTAAGGTGAAACAGTTTAAATCGAACTTTTTATGAAAGATGGATAGCACGAGAAAATCTAATATTATTCTTTCTATCAAAACATCTAAAAATTTGTCTCTATTCACCACTAATAAACAATGTAATCAACTTACGACGATAAATAATGTATATAAGCTGTATATCTTGTGTAATACGAAAGGTAGAAAAATGTATTACTGAGGATAGTATTTTTTCTTATGAACGAAAAGGCGACGAACTGTTATATCTATCGGTCAGGCCAGAGATACGCTCTTGATATTTTTCTGCTCTTCAACCGGAACGGTTGATTTTTAAATCTATTTTGGTAGCTGCTATATGTCTCAGTCCTTTCGTTTTATATAATTTGATTCAAAGAATACGAATATAGATAGAAACATTTTTTATAAGTTAATTTACACAATTTCGTTACTTACGATTCCGATCTTCTTCAGCATACAAAAGGAGAAACAAGCAAGTTTTTCATCGTCCTGAGCAACATTCCCTTTCTTAGCATTTTCTACCACCTCTGAAAATCGAATAATATTGATTAAAGTTCTCTGTTCAATTGTTCGCAATTTGTTTCTTTGTTTGCTACTTACGAGGGTCGACACCACTCTCTGTGGTGCAAGCTGTCCTGTATTCCTCCAATTTGGCTTTTTGATCCTCTGTGAGCGCCTGAAAATATTAGTATATATTGTAAAGACTTTGAAATATAAATAAATATTTAGTGAAATGTTACAAGTAGTTTAAATGATTAATGTTTTCAGTTTGTAAGTATAAAATACACATATGTATTCTTTCTTTTTTCTTTTTGATATGACAATTAACTTTTTAGAGCTATCAGTTCCTTCAACAGATTCAAAAAGAACAAATTTTCATATTTCAATTATTATATTTCTATTATCCTTGATGTTAACACAATTTTGTTTTTGCAGTCACTGAGTTCTTTTTTATACATCGCCTTAGTCATATAATAACAAGCTCCGAAATTATTGTTCAATTCAATTAAAAATCTTCTTAATTATTTTCGGGACGTAAGACAGACGGGACGTAAGTCGCACGATTAAAGTTAGTAAAATCATTATACAACAACTACGATAAATATATCTTTATTCGGAGAATTCAAAACAATAATATTATATGTAAAAGAAAGAAATTTATTAAAAAGATTAAATAAATTGTAGTTAAAATAATGACAGAAAAAATGAGAAGAGTAAAAGATTTCAAAATTTACCAAAGCACCGACTAGGCAGAAGGCAAAGATGATAGCGAGCGAGCGCATCTTTCTTTAGGAGTTGTTGAGGAGCTCGAGTAAACGCGATCTGTACGAATGTTCACTATGAACTGAATACGCATTAAATGTTTCTCGAGTTTTTATAGTTATAGCTACAATCATTGACGGCGGCACGTCCCATGATTTCTCCCTCCATTGGGTGCTGACAAATGCTGCTGTATTTCCCGTATGAAAGCTCATCGATATTTCGCCTCCGGTCATCTATCAGAATATAATAGAAGAGAGTACTTGTTAATACCTAAGAAAGGACAAAGACATATCGAGATAATTCGTTTCGTTCTTGAAATATTCAAGAGTAAAAAAGTGGTTATTCTTAGACAGAATGATGACGTGAATAAATAGAGATAGATCGATAAATTCTCGTCTTTTGAAGATTCGTACCTCTAAACTCATAAATATTAATGTTCAATGCAGAAACATCTGTTTGAAATATCATTAAAATTTATAAGTTCGATGGAATGCCAGATTAATGAGTATACTATTAGTCTTGCTCAGATTGTATTATAAATTTGTAGTTAGACATAAAATTTTTAAGTTTGAAAGTTTAATACTTGATTGATTAATACACTTGATGCTACTTGATTAACAATATTTAGTTTGGACAATATATAATTTAGAATAATTTAATGTCTTTATCAATAGTATGTTCATATAAAAAATATATATAATATTCGTATATAAATTACATGAGCTCTTAGCAAAGAATATTATATAGCCCGTTTCAAAATCTACAAATTATAATACTTAATAAGCACAATCGACAGATTTCCTATATCAATTTCTTGTACAGTACACCTTTTTGAATGACATTGCCGGATCTACCTGACATAAGACTTTTATTTTTTATCCGCAGTGAAGGTTACGCTGGAGCTTATAATGATTCTACGTATGAGGATTTGTTGGTGGCTTTGTACAATCAATTGCGCGTCTTAATTAATTAATCAATCAATGGTTATTTTCCTTGCGTGATCTTTCTCCAGTAACACAACATTGAAATAATAATATTTAATAACACTTAGATAAAATTTAAATAGGCGAATGATCAAGGTGTTGGTGGTACATGAATTCTCATACTTCTCATTACTATAATAAATGTGAGTCAATGATTTTATAAATTGAAACAAATGGAAGGGCAAGGTTAAGACGCTAACAGAGAATATTTCATATTAATTCAATTCTGATTACGCTGACGTGTAATTATATTGGGAATTGGATAGCTCTTGTTGCTATGCGACATTAAACTCGTAACTGATAAGAACGAATGGAACTATGCACTGAATAACACCAAAAAGAATTTTTCTGTTTTGTTTTAGGATAATAATATATTATTTTTATGCAGGAGGACTCAAGCTGAAGAACGATAAGGCGAGTTCGACGCGATTTCTCGAGGGTCAGCTGCTGCACAGGAAAAATGATAAATGTAATGATATAGTATAAACTATTTCGTTCTCTCCAATTGAAAAATACAGAAATTACATTTACCATTCTCGATGAGATAACGAGACGAATTATAAACTTCCAATTATGTACGATAATAATAAAACATATACATATATAGTTGTGCTATAATTATAACTCCTCAATGATTAATGGCTATTTATGAATTCCAGGTGGCATAATCTGGCTATGCTGCTATATTTTTAATACTTTTAATGCCTTATAGCTGAGTAAACACCAAGAAAACAGAATAATTAACGACCATACACAATGTCATGGACATGCGTTTTTAAAATTTTTTTGAATCAGTTACATTAAAATACAAACGACAAAATTTCAAATACGAATTTTGCATTTATTATAATAATCTTAGAATTATTAGAAAATTATTGTTATAAGAAGGCGATGAGAACCTCAAATTCAAAAACTGATACGAGGAAACTATGTCGATAGTCTTATATAAAACGCTGTTCTACGAAGTAGGATGCCATCTCTATTTCTTCATCGCATCGATTAAAATAACGCAGAAGTGACTAAAAGGATAAACTGAGGAAACTAAATAATTATTACGTGAAATAAAAACTAATAATAAATTTACATTTAAAGATTATGATAGAGAACTATTTCTTTCAGAATTTGTTTCTGTAAGAATAACACATTGACTATAATTATGCTAACGCTTATTCCAAGCTACGAATATTAGTACATATTTATTACAATTTAGGGAATTAAAATTGTTAATTGCGAGAGATTTTTATTTCTTAAGTTTTTAAATGCATTTTATTAAAAAATTATGTATACACCAATTGTCATTTTCTATACACAAGACTTATGGATATTTAGTTTAGTTCTTTCTGGTAAAATTTCCAATGAATAAAGTATTTTATCTAATGACACGAGCAAGGTTATCGCACGTGTGATTTATATATATTTTTTGATATGAAGTCAATATAGATCAAAGTTTAATATTTTTATCTTAATTATCATCGTTATTACTCTCTAATTTTCTATTGTTTTATAAATAGTTTTTGTTCTTTATCTAGTGGAATCTCCCTAATAGAATCTTTTTCGCTTAAACGAAACATTTGTATCTTTAATTTGTGATTAATTACGATATTAAGATCTTTATTTCGTCAAAGATTTTTTCCAGAATATTCTGTTGCATTGTTTATAAAATAAATTTACGGGATATGAAAACGGAATTACTTTCAATGACAAAAGGTAATGCTGCCACCAATTTTTAACTATTTGATGCATTAGAACGTCAATTCTCATACATGGACTAACATTAAAAAAAGTTTAATCATTGCGTTACAGAATGATACACTAGTCATGTGTAGTATGAAAGTATAATTGTAATATAATGTTTTATAAGTATTTTATAAAACATTAGAGATAAAGCTAAGAAATTATTGCTTCGGTATGTAACCATTTCTTCTGTATACGAACGACTGATAAAAATGATTTTATCATCATTAATATTCATCCTTTTATATTTCACAGTATAAATGTATATTATTGAAAGTTTGCGAATATTAATTAATTTATTATCTTTTTAAACGAACGAAATATTATATTAATTTATTATAGATTGAAATTTTCATAGAAAATCATCTTTAGTGAAAGCTGATTACTGACGACATTGACGTATTAAGTATTAAGATAGGATGCGTTCCCCATTTGAAAGCGTGCCATTTCGAATATATAAATAAAATTATATATTTAATACCAAATATATAAAATTATATAAATAAAATTTATGTGCATATATATATTTGGAGATATGATTTTTGTGTCTAAGAAATAGCATGCAATATTATATATTTTGATACTGTGTGTAGGAAAATTTTGTTGACATATGAACACCAGCATATGTATGTATAATTAGTATATATTAAAGCTACTCATAAGCTTATATTTTTCATATTTTTAAATTATATGTTACAAATATAGAAATTCGATTGTTTTCTATATTTCCTCCCTTAGATAGTTTTACATAATATTTAATTTTTTGTACCCTTGCTTCCTTGAAACACAAAAATCTATACTGCAAATTAATAATTGTACGTATTTGCGTCAATATTAAATTATACAGCTCAGGCGAAAATTTACGTCATATTAATCCTTAATCATCATAGAAAATCAATCTAAATCATTTTTAATTTTTTTATTTCAGAGTCAATAAAGTTAAATGAATGCAATTAAATATTATTGTTAAAAATAGAAAAATTATCGATTCCGGTTATTAATAACATTGTGATGATATTACGAGACAACAGTATTAAAACAAACTTCGTATGGGATGAAATTTTGTCCATGATAGCCTGAGTTTTAATATACAAGCTATGTCACACTAACTCTGTTACAAGGCGATATCTCTGCTACTTTTAATGATTAATGCAATAGACGCAAAAATGTCAAAGAAAAAATGTCAAAGAAAAAATTGTTTGATTTGAAATGGTCAATATTATGGTAAACAAAAAGTTTCTTTCATAGTTATGTTTTTCAAGATTTCAAAATTATCGATAGTCTTTTAAATGGGATCACTAATTTAATACACTAATCGCTACAGCTCTAGATTCTCTACAAAAAGTTATTAAATTGCTTATATTGAAAAAATATTAGAAAGTACAAATGTTTTAACTTTTATTTCGTAAAACTTATCGTATGAAGGAAGAGGAATGACACAAGACACTACTTTTGTATTTGTTTTTCTTATCTTTGTGGTCGAAAAATGTAAAATACATGGAAAAGAATTTATTTGTTATAATTTAAATTATAGTATGTTGCAACTGATTATTTTTAAATTTCGGTTATAAAATTATGCTTCTTATCGATTAAACTTAATATATTTTTTTTGTAACAACACTATGTTACAAAATTACACTATTTTTTTTATAATACAACTCAAAATTTATGCGTGATTTGAAAAAAGTCAAATATTTACATGAGTTATAAAGTGTTTATGCCTGTGTTAATGTTTACAAAAATGACATCCACGATCACTGGGTGTATTTTCTATACAGGCTAATTCATAAATACCTGCTAATACCATACTAATGTGTAGATATACATTAATAAGTAAAAGATGTCAAATGAAGAATCTGTTGGAAGTAGTCTCCTCATTTCCTTTTTGCAATAAAAATATTCCTTCACAAAACTTTCACAAATCAATCGTGAGGGTCACCATGAGATGGATCTATGAGGTTTTTTTTTGTGGGATCATTTAAAATATATTGTGTGTTCAGAAAAAATATGAAATAAATTTGAGCTTATTCGAAGAATATCTTGTACATTCGACTACTAAGCTCAATATTAAGACATGCACCGTCATATTGAGGCACGAGACGGACTCTTTAAACATTTTCTTTAAACATGTATAACTCTAAAAGTATAATATTTGAGTCATGTACATATTTGTAAGATGTTTTTTCATCAACCAAATATGCACATATGCAAATTTTATGGACATATGCGAAACATATGCGATATGCAAAATATGCAAAATAAAAACTACACTTTTAGAATCTCCTGCAGACAGAAAAATTTCTGTCCATATCACATAACTGTACCTATAAATTCTATAAAAATACGTATTTACATAATGATCCACTGTTAAGTTATAAGAAAATATGACATAGACTATTTTGTCCGAAAACATTCGATTTCGATTATGACATTTTTCCTATTTGTGTTTACATAATTATTTACCTAATTGTCTAATTTTTTTTATGTTCAGTTAGATCATTCCGGTTAATGTTTCGATTGACACCAGGCGAGTATTAATAGGAGGTCAACACACTTGTCCATCAATTTACGTGGAGTATTCGTTCCACGTGAATTCGTTTTACGCAAATGAAAATCGTGTGAATAAAAAAATAAAATCTGTCAGCATAAAAGAAAAAATATTGCAAGTAAAAGCTAGTCCATATAAGTATCACGAATACATACGGCCGCGTAAATTAAGATGGCGCATAAAAACTACCGCGTCATATTAGAGGTTTTGATTGGAATCGTTGGAGAATTTCTATGTTGGAATTATTCGCTGTTCCCCATAGTTGGATCCCAACAGGTCCAAACAGGTTTTAATATGGCTTTATATAGCATTATTTCACTCTGCATGTTTAAGTTGGAGCATCTGCCAATGAATCAGTAGAATTTTGTTAGTTTTGTTTGTTTGTTCTTTGGATTTATTTACGATGTGCCGTTTCCATGTCATTCTTCTGTCTAGAATCATGCCCAGATATCCGCTGTACCTTTGTTTGGAATTGGAATATTATTTCTGGTCCCCTGTGGGCAGGATTGTTTTCGCAGCGTGAAAGTTATATGACTGGATTTATTTTCATTTACTTTGAAGCGCCATTTGTGTTAATAAAGTTGTATCATCAGCAAATGTCGCTGTGATTATCTCTGTTAAGTTTGATAAATCGGCAATGTAGATGGTGAACAGCAGAGGTCCGAGGACACCGCCTTGGAGTATGTCAGCTTCTATTAGGAATGTTGCGGTTACAGCGTCTAAGTATTTAATCATGAACAGCTTATTGGTTAGACATGATTTTAAGATAGAGTAGTAGGTATGTGGTAGGATTTTCTTTAGTTTGAACAAAAGTCTTTCATGTCACACTTTGTCGAACGCCTGCTAAATGTCCAGGAATACCGCAGAGCAATATTTTTTCTTTTCTAAATCTTGGCTGATTTTATGAGTTACACGATGAATTTGCTGTATTGTAGAATGTTACTTCCGAAAGCCGAATTGATGATCTGGCATTGTTTTCAAATTCTCTAAGTGGTGGAAGGAATCGTTTCGTCAGCATCTTCTCAAATAGTTTGGACCAAGTGAGTAGAAGACTAATTGGGTGATAAAAGCTGGTTTCGTGTATTGGTTTTCCAGGTTTAGGGGTAAGAGTAAATAATGATATTTTCCAAGACTTAGGATAGTATTCAAGGCAAAGAATTGCATTAAAAATAGAGATAATGAGAGCAATCCCTTTTACGGGAAGCTCCTTAATAGCTTTGTTACTTATCTGATCATGTCCCGATGCTTTCCTGGGGTTTAGACAACGGATTAATTCTATAACCTCCAGAGATGAGAAAGGTTCAATAGGAGAAAACATTTTGAAGGGAGAGTGCAAGTATTCCGTTATTTCGGCGGCAATAGTGGAGGAATACGGTTTGAAGACATTAGTTAGGTGTCTTGCAAACAAGTTGGCTTTTTGTATAGGGCTACGCGCCCATCGACCTTGCGGACAGAGAATTGGAGGGATTATTTGCGGAGAACGTGTGAGTTTCCTGCATGTCTTCCATAGTAAGTAGTTGGAGTCAGCTGTGGGAGACAGATTAGCAACGTATTTTTGAAAACAGTCATTTTTGTAATTTTTAAGGGTTTTGATTAGTTCTCTTGTTGCGTTATTTAGCTTTGTCTTCAGGTTTTCTATGACTTTGCCATACTCTTTTAGGTCTGCGTTTTTCTACCATATTTATTATTATGTAATAGGGGTATTCATGTTTATTAACAAAACACTTAGTAGGGGTGGAAGAACGGATAGCGTTTATTATGTTGGTGTGATTGCTTCTATATCCTCGTTTATTTTTAGGAGTTTCTGAAGATTTAGTGCACTGATCTGTAGGGTGAATACCTGCGCATTTAACACAGCGGTGATTGTGGTTGCAATATTTCTGCATGTGGCCGTCCCTTTGGCACCTTTTACGTTGAACTATCTCTTTCTTTATAAAAAGTGGTTCAATTTTTAGAACAGATTTCATTAAACGATTGATATTGATATATAGGCTTCCTTGTTACTTGGCTTTTGCTTTAAGTCAATAAATAAAGAATAAGGATAGCGGGCTTTTTGTGATTCTATGCCGTATATTGCTAATGTCGATTACTTCATGACCATGATTTAAGAGATCTACCTTCAATTCATCTGAGTTAGCTGAGTGGTGGATGTTGCGTAGTAGCACACGAAAAGATTTTTCTGGTTCCAGTTGATATGTGTGGAAGTTTGCGTTCAGGGTTTTTAGTAACTTTGTCAGTTTTCTATAGGAGTCTGAATTGGCCGACAGAATTTTAACCTGATTATTTTTAATTTTTAGTATGTAATCCTCTTTGTTAATATCTTTCTCGATAGATTTTATCATTGTTTGAATGTCGGTAACATCATCAATGAAGATTGGTGTGAGGAGGGTTTTTTGTGTATGTTGATTTGTTGATGTTTCAGCTATGTACATAGAATCGTCTGTAGATTCTAATATTGCGAATCTGTTATAAGTGGTAACATGGTTTTTTGACGGTTCGTTCTGACTAGTTTTTACATTTTTTTTACTGAATCTAACACGCTTTTTGATGTTGTTTGTGTGGTTTGAAAAATAGGATATATTATCCTTTTGCTAGGAAGATTGAGAAGGTACAACGGTGCGGTTATAGTTTTGCTCATGAGAGCCTGATCTAGTTATTTCGGCCACATTCGAGCTAGCTAATTCAATTGAAATAACTAGTCGGAAGGCTATGATTTGGATTGGAGATTAGAAGTGTTGGATTTTCCACGAGTAAGTTTAGAGAACACTTGGTTTATTTCTGTTTCAACTCACTTTCGAAGAAGGGTCGTCACTTGTTGTATTGTGAACTTCACTGAGTACTGGACACACGTCTACATGCTTCGGCAGTCGACGGCAGACTGTGAGATTGTACGTGAAAGACTTTCCATCACGATGATGCTGCAGAGGAAAACTATGATGTGGTATGTTTAAGGGCACGAGATCATCGGATTCGTCGAGGAAAACCTTCGCTCGATAAGTGAGGGAAGTGGTTGCTGTTAATTAGTTAATTACTATATTTGTGGTTAGAGAAAGATGCTAGCCGGCCTTGAGAGAAAGTTGCTAAGGTGTACTGTGGAAACGTATCGACATCTGTATAATCATCTTGCCCGTAGAGTAGGGTCTGTGTGTGGCGAGCCACGGATCAAAATCCATTGGAATGTTTACTATCAAGTGCCGCTACAACTATTCTTTTTGAGGAGAGCTATACAATTACTCTATACCTCTATTAGGTCCCGCAGGGAGGATTTTGCTTCGGCAAGTCCATGGGGGCTGGCAAACCCACGGTCCCGAAGCCAGGGAGGACCGTCGGGACAAGCGTCCTGCTTACGTGAGTCCTCTGTGTACCCGCAGGGATGGTTGCCGGGAGCGTAATGCGCTTGACCGCGGTTGCGCTCTCTCTACGTGGCCATGGGTAGTAGCGTACCCACGATCCTGATGCGAAGGGTGTAACCGACGGGGTAAGTTACCCGGGCACGCAAGTGCTTTCAGGCTCCCGCTTTCGTGCGTCTCATCTGGCATTGCTGAGCTCGGTTTAGCAGGTCGCCGACCGGCAATGAGTGGCCGTACACCCACGACAAAAGGTCCCACCATTGACTTAGAATGGTACCACGGGGGTTGAGTTAGCCCGGAGGGAGTAGCGACCCCTCT